>JAUELF010000011.1:310774-324190 GCA_031471495.1 Clinocardium nuttallii
CAAAGGTTTGACCACAATTCTAAGTCCAAAAAGGGGCACAATTCAGTCAAAATCCATTCCAGAGTTATGGGACTTGATATACAAGGTCACCTAATGACCCTGAATAAGTGTGTGAAGTTTCAAAGCAACAGCATACACAGTGTCTGAGAAAAAGGCAGCCAGTTTTTAATTTATCTGACAGATTTGTCTGGTCACTGATGTGTCTTCTTGAACTTGCCATTTCCCTGACAGTTTGTAACAGGTCACTGACATGTCTTCTTGAACCTGGCAGTTAAGTAATTGATCACTGACATGTTTATCTGAACCTGACATTTTTGTAACATGTCTCTGACATGTCTATTTAATCCTGACAGTTTTGTACAGGGTCACTGACATGTCTACTTGAACCTGACAGTTTAGTTACAATTACTGACATGTATATTTGAACCTGTCACTTGTGTAACAATAACGGACATGTCTATTTGAACTTGACAGATATTTAATGGTTCAGGGTCATGTCTACTTGAAACTGACAGTTTTGTAACAATTACTGACAAGTAATGGATTGCTGACATGTATAATTGAACCGGACAGTTTTGTTATAGGTCACTGACATGTCAATTTAAACATGAGAGTTTTGCAACAGATCCCTAACATATATATTTGAACCCGACAGTTATATAACATGTCACTGACATGTCTAGTTGAAACTAAGATTTTCAATGGCTCACTGACATGTCTACTTGACCCTGACAGTTTTGCAAAGGATCACTGACATGTCTATTTGAACCCGACAGTTTTGTAAACGCTCACTGACATGTCTTCTTGAACCTGACAGTTATGTAACCGATTACTGACATGTCTATTTGAACCTGACAATGTTGTAACAGGTCATTGACATGTCTATTTGAACCTGACAGTTTTGTGAAACAGGTCACTGACATGTCTATTTGATCCTGACAGTTTTGTAAACAGTCACTGACATGTCTACTTAAAACATGATAGCTTTGTAACAGGTCACTGACATGTCTCCTTGAACCTGACAGCTTTGTAACAGGTCACTGACATATCTACTTAAACCTGACATCTTTGTAACAGGTCACTGACATATCTACATAAACCTGACAGCTTTGTAACAGGTCACTGACATATCTACTTAAACCTGACAGCTTTGTAATAGGTCACTGACATATCTACTTAAACCGGACAGCTTTGTAACAGGTCACTGACATGTATACTTAAACCTGACAGTTTTGTAATTGGTCACTGACATGTCTACTTAAACCTGACAGTTTTGTAATTGGTCACTGACATGTCTACTTAAACTAGACATTTTTGTAATTGGTCACTGACATATCTACTTGAACTTGACAGTTTTGTTGACAGGTCACTGAAATTTTTATTTAAACCAGGCAGTTTTGTAAACGGGTCACTAACATGTTTACTTGATCCCGCATGCTTTGTAAACGGGTCACTGACATATACACTTGAACCTCACAGCTTTGTAACAGGTCACTGACATATCTACTTGAACCTGACAGTTTTGTAAACGGGTCACTGACATATCTACTTGAACCCGACAGCTTTGTAACAGGTCACCAACACATTTACTTGAACCTGGCAGTTTTGTAACAGGTCACTGACATGTAAACTTGAACCTGGCAGTTTTGTAAATGAGTCACTGACATATACACTTGAACCTGGCAGTTTTGTAAACGGGTCAGCGACATATCTACATGGAACCTGACAATTTTGATACCGGTCCCTGACAAGTCTATTTGAACCCGACAGTTTTGTAACGGGTAACTGACATGTCTATTTGAATCAGACAGTTTTGTAACTGGTCACTGACAAGTCTATTTGAACCTGACAGTTTTGTAACAGGAAACTAAAATGTCTATATGAACCCGACAGCTTTATTACAGGTCACTGACAAGACTATTTGAACCTGACAGTTTTGTAACAGGAAACCAAAATGTCTATATGAACCTGACAGCTTTATTACAGGTCACTGACAAGTCTATTTGAACCTGACAGTTTTGTAACAGGAAACCAAAATGTCTATATGAACCTGACAGCTTTATTACAGGTCACCGACATGTGTATTTAGTATAAACTTATCAATTTTACATCGATTGCAAAACAAGCCTTTGGTTTAGATTAATCACTCTCGATGTCTGCTTCCTGGAGACTTAACCAGTACTCGCATCATTTGCGTCAAAAATCCCAAAGTCAGGACCCACTTATCACGGGGCTCGAACCAGGGACCTTTGATTCACTTCAATGTGGTGTTCAGGTGACACAAAAAGAGGGAATCTTTTAACCAATGACACTTCTTACCTTTGTAATATTTGAGCTCTCATATAAAGTTCATCAGCAGCATAAGTTTCTAGTATTGGAAAACGAATTAAATTCTCTGCCTTGAAAAAGTCCTTATCAAAGCCTAGTATCTTTTCTTCCGTTGATATAATTTTTAACTCTCTAAGTCGTGTGTCTATACCTCCTGCTATAAGAAAATACAAATGTGGTAGAGTGGACCTGGATCAAAATGTGGGATCTTCCCAAACACTGCAGGTTGATAATCAAGAAAGAATGGTATTATGAGTATTTAATATCAGTTGAACAAAATCCCATCGAAATTTAATTAATGTATCATTAGACAGTTAAACTATAGAGAAGTGACTCTCCACCCTTTCCTACATATAGGTGATTTCTGATGCCAAATTTGTTGTATGTGGAAAAGGGTTAAATCACAATACAGTCAAACTTTGTGTTAGAGGTCACCTCTATTAAGCTGCCACTTGAAGATTAACCAAAACTAGCATTTTCTTCTATATTTATATTGTTATAAGCAGCTACTTTTTTAATAGAAATTAAAATCATAATAAGAGTGAAATTCATTCATTGTAGTAAATTGCTTGTAAACCCTTTCCAACATATAGATGCTTGCTGACGCCTCTGCAGCAGACAACTTTTGAAAACATTGTGACAGAAGTAGAAGTTGCTTAAAACAAACAGTTTCTCTTTTTGCCACAATGTTTTTAACTCTTTTCGGTAATTAACCTTCATTCATTTTATAGAGCTTTTCTATGTGTTTGCCTTGATACTATCAAAGTTGTCTGAAGCAAACAGAACACTGATACTTATTCAGTTTTATAAAACTGCAAACATATTCAAGATTTGAAGACCAACAACTGTCAACAAAAGACATGACAAACAGGCAGATTAAAAAGTCTACAGATTAATACAAGAGCACTGCAGAGCTAACACCAACGCTTGACCGGCCTTTTTCTAAGTCGAAAAAGGGGCATTCCTGAATAATCATTAAAGCCAGTGTTAGGTGACAGGGTATAGACATGAAATTGTTCCTAAGAACATGCGTACAAGATTCATTTGAAAATGTTGAACAGTTTTTCGAGTTATAAGGTAAGGTTGATTCCGTTGAAGTTTTGTGACAACCCCAAGGGTATCACAATAGGCCATTTTTTGTTTTGAAACAGCTAAAATTGGTGGGACAAAAGCACAAGCTTCTACACAAAACATTAGTTGTTTTTTCTTGTGATTTTGTATAAGTTTTCTCGGAACTTGAAATTATTTTCATATTATTTGTGTAAATCTCTCCCAAAATAAGGGCTTTATAATATCTTCGGCTAGCATAGTGGTTTCAATGAAACCAAATCAGTAGATATTTGTTTAAGTTAAGACTTCCTGCATTAGAACATTTTTGAAAATATTGTGAGAAAAGGAAACATTGCACAAAATAAGCAACTTCCTCTTTTGCCACAACATTTTCAACTTTTTTCAGTTATTAAAATGACTCACAATTAAAGAGTAGACATTTTTTCAATGTCGTCTGCTGCAGATTTGTCGCATGCGGGGGAAAAGGGTTTAAACATTCCTCAATGAGGATAGGGACTTTTTTTCTGATGTTTTGAAAGATTTAAAGGATTTGGTGTACAGTTAATTATATCTATTTATTGTTCAAACCGGACAGAAACAATCTTCACATTCTGATCTTAGACCCCTTACTCTCAGCTGGATATTTCAAGGATATCATTAACCCTTTCCCACATACAGCAAATAATTTTGCAGCGGATGACTCTGAAAACATCTAGACAAAAAAACTGGAAAAATCTTCACAAGCAAAAGTTTTAATTATAAAATAGAGAAAAAAACTGGGATGAAAGGAGATTGACATTAAATAGGTGATTTCTAATTTTGCTGCAATGTTTTGAAATGTCAGCTGCTGTAGATGTATGGTTGTTATGCCTGCATATTGGACAAGGTTTATAGACATTCTTGATATACTTGGCAGTGCAGTTATAATGGGATGATGACTTTTTTTTTAGCTCTTTCCAACATGGAGACCCATTTAACATTATGCTTTCACTTTAATTTACCCTTTCCCACATAAATTAAATCTGCAGCAGATGACATAACATAGTGAAAAATATAAAAAAAAACTCTTTAAATGGAAGCATACTAATTTAATAGATAAAAACATGGTGACAAAAGGAGAAATTGCTAGTTTTGAGCAATTTATTCTTTTGTCGACATGTTTTCAAAAACCTAGCTGTCTGCTGCAGAAGCCTCAGAAAGCGTCTATATGAGGGAAAGGGTTAATGAAAGAGACTTGCGGAGAAGATGTCTGCTGCAGACTTGCTGTACGGAGAAGATGTCTGCTGCAGACTTGCTGTACGTGGGAAAGGATTGAAAATGTCTGCATGAGCTGATTAAAAAGGTAGATGTTTAACCCTTACCCATGTGCAGATGCATTTTGGCACAATTAATGCTTTCAGCTGCAGCATGCAGGGAGGTAGATAATATCTTCGTCCCTCTGGCTGTAGGTATATTATCATATTTTCATTTATAGATACTCAATTGTTTTGTCAAAATGTTTTCAAAGTCGTCTGCTTCAGAATTGTTGTTTGTGGGAAAGGGTTAAGCACTTTAAATATTTGCCTTTTAAATTTCTAATGGAAGTAATGCATTGTTTTGAAATAAATAGTAACAAATAAGTTGCAAATCTCAGCAGACCTTTCATGACTGCAGTCATGGTGACTTTTTGTCACTCATCGGAAAGAATATATGCCCAAGTTAGGATTTGAGCCCAGCACCCCTGGATTGATAACCCCTCATTGTTAACGACTGAGCTTAGTTGTGTTGAAACTCTTTTAGATGACACAGATAAAATTGAAACAGTCCACCCTGCATAAATTATAATTTGTTTAGAGTTATTGATTGATTGATATTTAATTAGTAATCATAATGAAAAGGAATGTGAATCTCATTTGAATGTAATTAGCATAATATTGATGCACAGCTTTCGAAATTAATACATTTAAGTGCTATAGTGTCCTGTAAGTAGAGGTCTTGTATATCCTTGATTTATCATCTTTACTCTTTGCCGCACATAGACACTTTTGGACTTTCTGCCTCAGCAGCAGACTATATATATAAAAACATTTAGGGAAAAAACTAAATACTAAAAACTAAATACATGAGCCCTTCGGCGAGAAAACCAACATTGTGGACTCTACATAAAGTATCAACCCAGATCAGCCTAAGCATGCAGAGAAGGATGACCGAGATAGATACTTTTGGCTTCCTGTGGATTTTTTTTGTTTCAGGAATCATTGCTCTATACCTCTATCCCCCTGAGACGGAATGTGTTGGCCTGGATCAGTCTGCTTAGACTGGGTAGGCTGATCTTGGTGGATACTTAACCCTTTCCCTCATATAAACGCTTTCTGACGCCTCTGCAGCAGACGGCTTTTTGAAAACCTAGTGACAAAAGAAGAAATTGCACAAAACGTGCTATTTCTCCTTTTGCCACAATATTTTCCACTTTTAGTCATAGGTAATCCATTCAATTATGGAGATTTTCCATTTTTTGACAAAAAATGTTCAAAGTCGTCTGCTGCAGAATTGTCGTATGGGGGAAAGGGTTAACGCTGAGGCTATAATGTTGGTTTTCTAGTGGGACGGCTCACATGTATCTCTTGGATTGAAAGTATAGTTACTGAAAAGAGTTTTTGCCACAATGTTTCCAAACGTCAAAATATTTTGTAATGCATCTGAGAAAGGGTTAATTAAGTATGGTAAAGGGAATTTCACTTGGTAAGAGCATGCATGAACCACTCCCCATCAATTATAATTCCAAAATTGATCCAAATAAGGAAATGAATCAAACCCTACTTGTGAGCAACCGTTCTCTTGATTGGCAGGTCATATGGCTTCAATGGGCCTCAACTGGCTTTCTGACTGGATGCATCATCAAAGAAAGAGAGTTGAATTTCATTTCAAATAAAAGAAAGAAAAAGAAAAACAGAAAAAGAAACATTCCAACTGCACAATCATTCACAGTATTTTCCGTTTATAAATCAAAAGCCCCAGCATGGAGCCCATGGGTGGAGGTGCGCCCAGCATGTTGCCCGTTGGTTAGGTTGGTGACATCCATCGATCATGAAGAGGATATTATGACCTCCGTGCCACAAATAAAGAGATGCTTATTTAGTCAGTGCATACAGATGTGCTTGGTGGTTGTGTCAATGATTTTTGACTTCTACATATAATAGAAGCCATTTCCCACGTACAACACATTTTGAGCATGAAACTCGTTGTAAGCACCATCAGACACAGGATCTGAATTACAATCATTGTTCGAGAAAGAGTTGAAAAGTTTGTTGGAAAAAGAGTAGATACTTGCTTTAAGCAATGAATGTTAATGAATGTTAATTCTTTTCCACAAATAAATTCAAAAGTAATCTGCTGCAAATGTGTTATAATGATTTGTTGGACTTTGACCTCCTGACTGAAACTTTTCGTACATACAACAGCAGACGTTCTTGTCAAAATTATATGAAATACTATTAAAAATCACTTTTAATTGAAAGTATAACTACTGATGGTGTAAAAATAACTGCTAGTTGGTCCAAGCACTAGAAGCAAACAGACACTTTATGGATAACATGGCCGTTACATTTAATCGGAGACTGTCACCAATGTTTACCTGGTTAATGGTGGTGGGTGTTTGGACCTTTTCAACAGAACTATGAGTTTCCTACATCCTGTCTGTGAGTTATATTGATGACACGAGGCAGCTGTAACTGTTGGCTCCCTTCCTGCATTGTCACTGTTACAAACACATCATTATATACTCATCTGTTTTATTGAAGAAAATATAAAAAGGGAGTCTTTGTTGACAATTAACTTTTTTGCCTGAAAGAGATAATGTCTTTTTGCACCTCGTGCTGTCAATGAATTTTTAAAACATTGGGTTATAAAAGGAGAAGTTGCAAAAAACTAATGTTCTACTGCATATCAAAATAAGGCTTTAAATTCCAAAATTTTAAATTTTAACAGATATGTTTTCCAAAATATTTTTAGTGCAAAATCTATCAGGTAAACAGGTGAATCGCCTTGCAGAATTCAGATTTGAATAATAATATTCTTATACGCTTTCAAACTATGAAATCAATAGAAACCGCTTAAGTTGACAAATTAAGGAAGCAATTCAGAGACAAAATGGTAAATGTAGAAATTTTCTTTATGACGCAATGGTTTTAAATGCTGATGCATCTGCATTTTCAGTCAAATTGGAGAAATCCGCAGTGTCCAAGTTTGATATTGTGTTGGGCAGGCAGGGAATTGGATTCAGGTATCTTAAGTTTGATACTCACATTTTTAGTCATGGTGATGTTAGATGCTCTTTCCTAGCTTGTCCTGGTTTGTTTATCCATGCAGTGTTCTGTTGCAGTGATGAAACTGAAATAATGCTAAAAAATGTATAAAACCAAAATAAAACAGTAAAATGAGAAAGTGCTTGTCTGTTATATTGTTGTCATGGACAATTTGGAAGGAGGCATATTTCAAATTTTACTTCAAAATATTAGAATAATGCCTTCTATTTGACAGCCAAGAAAAACAAGCATGTGACGCCAAGCCAATTTGTAGATTACATGGTGATGATACTACTTTCTTTAAAAGATATATAAAACGATACTGCAAAATTTATGTTTATAAAGTTGCAGGCAATAACGCAGAAAAGTTTCAAAAAAATCTGTGGGAAAAAGCAAAATGTTAGTAGCATGCATCTAAAACGAGAATTTTGTTTTGTTGGGCATCATGCAAAATGGTTGTAACTACATCTTTCAACATGACGTAGTTACAATCCTTTAACGTGAAGCCATCATGTTCCTAGAAATTTCACCTCACATGAAGAAAACTCAGTCTGTGATTGCATGACTGATGATAACCAATGTGATTTTTGTGTGTTCTTTGGGATTATTGATTGATTGTTGGTGTGTGGCACCATTTCCAATGTGATGCATTACCAAGAACCACTCATTTGTTTTTGTTAATAAGCTGCAAAAATTGCCTTACCTTTGGGACATCGAGGGATTCTGCTACATCAGATGGGCAATTTCTGTTTCTTTTGTTGATGAAAGAAGTGTCAATGAATAAAGGTTCTTGGCATGCTCACTCACAGTAGTGAGTAGTTAATGCTCAGGTAAACCAGTGCATTTACTAGAGCTCCTGAGTTTGAAAAACAGTGGGATCCAAGCTTATTTATTGCTTATGCACACAAAAATCTAGAAGTGAAGCTGTGAACTGCAGAGGAGAGTGCAAGTGTTTCATATTACAGAGAAATATTAAGTTTTTGCACCATTTCTGCTGACAAAGCTGAGGATAACCTTTATCATGAAAGTTCAAACCTCCTGGGTCATGTATGTCCAAATGACGGATCATATGCAACAAAAACATCTGTGCCAAGGTCCTACAAGACCCAGATCTGTTCCCAATGCTCTAGTTCACCAGCTGCTTTCTTGTCAGCCTCACTTTGACCAATAGCCTGTGTCTCATTGTGTGTCATTCATCAAAATGTATCTTGGTAATTGATTAGAAAACCAGTCTTGTCATTTTGAAAGATCCATTTACATGTGGGTGGTGATATTTTTTTATGAAAATATTAATAATTATGGCTTTTTGAAAATGTATAGCCTTTCACACAGGAATGAGAAATCATTATTATACCATAGCCGATGCAGATGTATTACTTTTAAGGAAACTATGAGATTAAAAAAATCTTTAGATAAACATGTCTAGAATAATTGTATCCTGAATTTATTGTATAGAATAAATAATAGATAAGTTTCAAATGCAATAAATAGTCTACATATCAAACATAATGAAAGAGCAGAATTTGAATACAATCACAAAGAACTTTGATATATTTTGCCATGTGAGGGGCAATATTGTTTTGTTGTATAATTCGGCATCAGTAAAGACTCCAGTGAGCGTGTACCAAATGCACAATCTCAACAGTACCTTCACTGTCCATCTACCTTTAGCAGCGACTTAACTGATGAAAAGGTAGATGTACAACCCATTAGATACATGTCCACAAACAGAACGGAGCTGCAAGAAGACAAGTAGCTTTTTGATCTGACAAAACTCACTCAGTCTTCCATTTTAACTAATCTCTGCAGCAGACAACTTTTGAAAACATTGTTGCAAAATGAGAAATGTGCTAATACTGTACTGAACAATTTACCTTTTTGCCAATGGTTTTCAAACATATCCAATAAGCATATTTTCAGAGAGTTAACATTTTGCTGATTTGTTTTCAAAGTCATCTACTGTTGATTTTGTTGTATGTTTGAAAGAGTTATAAAAGTTGGAATATCCTATTCAGAGGTAAGGTAATAATAAGTTCTCCAGAGCTGATAGCTTTGGCAAACATTGGCAACATCTTTGTTCGCAATCTTGTTTTCCATCTATCATTTCATGAGAGAAGAAAGAAAGTGGAAATATTATTTATTACCACATATCAAAGAAGTACGAAGAAAAATTCGGATTATTTCTCAGAACTTATGAAAGCTTTCGCTTGAAGGATTTTGGAAACTTCAAAAGTCTAGGAAAAGTCACAAGAAATTAATTGGCTGTCAATTAATAGTGGATCTGAAGTATGGGGTTTTCTGTTATTTCTATAACAGTGATAAGAAGTTTTTTTGCTATATAGATTCAAGATTGCTTTTCAGGTGTTTTTCTCTTTTAGTCCTTTATGTGTTATAGATACCTCATAATTCTCATCAATATAAGACATATTTAAGATATCATTATGAATTGTTTCATAAATATTGAGGATATTATCTATATATAAATGGTTGCAATCTTTTATAACACTTTTACCCTTTCCCACTTGCAGACGTATTTTGACGCATCTGTACAAAGCAGATGACTTATGAAAACATCTCAAGATATTATGCATGTTGATCATCAGCTGTAGATTTGTTGTAAGCGGAATTTTAATTATTAAGTCAATGCCATTTAAAAACAATTATGGAAAGAGGAGTGATGACTGATTATCAGCAATTTCTACAGTTTCCAGAAGGATAATTACTCTACCATACACTGTTAAGATTTTCCATTCTTATCTGTTAGTATTAGCCAATGTCCGAGAGACTAGGGTCTGATCCCCAGTCAGGTCATACAAAAAGGTAGTTTCCCATCTCGATACTCGGTTGCACAGATAGAATCACACCTGATGCATCTTAAATCTTTCCCACCTATAGACACTTTTGGATGCCTCAAGACGAGCAATTTCTCCTTTTGCCACAGTGTTTTAACTTTATTCAATTATTATACTATAACTCGTAGATATTTTTCACATTTTTGAAACTATTTTTTTCAAAGTCGTTTGCTGCAAAAAGGAAAAGTGATGACATGCCATTATAAGAGAATGCACTTTCCCAGGGACTGTTTAGACAGAAAGGAATCGTTATAAGACAATTCAGAACGTTTGCCATTTCCCACCAAGGTGCTCAAAGCAAGAGACCTACCAGATAAATGAACTGTCAGTTCTCTGGCTTCCAGAGAATTTTGGTTGAGGAAATAACTCCCCGTATCTCACTGTTAGATTATAGAGGGAAGCACCATGGCACTGGCAGATCCTGGAAACATACCCTATAATCAATCACTACCAATTTTCTCCTAATCTTCATCCTGTCAAAAGCTTGATGCTGATCAAGGTCATTTAGATGTTTGAACTGTGATATTTTCCAATGTTGATCTATATGGGAAAGATGCTTGGTCAGAAAACAATAGCGGACATCTGAGTTTGATATGCGAGACTGATAATAACAGCATGTAAAGATAGTGTTTGTTCTGTCCATTATAATTGAATGCCAGGATGAAGGCTTTTATGATCCCAGTCTCCCTGACAACTTAAGATATAAAGTGTGAGCTATAGTCACCAAATAGCTCATCCCTTTCCCATATACAGCAATTCTGCTGCAGACCGAGATATAAAGTGTGAGCTATAGTCACCAAATAGCTCATCCCTTTCCCATATACAGCAATTCTGCTGCAAACCACTTTGAAAATGTCAAAGCAAAACTTTGAAATCATTGTGGCTAAAGGGGATATTTGCTCATGATGAGCATTTTTTCCGTCTCAATATTTTCATGATTCATTGGCTGCAGAGGCTATACAAAATGCGTCTGTAGTTGGGATATAGGTTAAGATTAAAAGTGTACCAGAAAAACTTAAGATGCAAAAAATATGCAGCAGACAACTTTGAATTAATCTAAATTTATGTAAATGTAAGTTTATTTGCTAAATAGAGTTTAAAAAATTGTGGCAAAAGGAGAAACTGGTCATTATGAGCAATTTCTCCTGATGTCACAATGTTTTAAAAATTGTGACTGTTGCAGAGGCGTCAAAAAGCGTTTACATGTGGGAAAGGGTTAAGCTTTAGAAGCTTGCATCCAGAAACAACTAACTGATATTGGGTCATGCCGTATAACTGTTTCTCTGAAATTGATACGGAATTTTTAAAATGTACATTTAACTGATATTGGGGCAGCCATATAACTGTTTCTCTGAAATTGATACTGAATTTTTAAAATGTACTTTAATTGTCTGTCTAGCTTTGCATTTGAAAGACTTATAATAGCCAATTTTAGGAAGATTTCGAGATAAAAATATTGAGTTTGGAAATGAGTATATATAGAGCGTGTGATCAGACAACTTAAATTGATATACAGATTGACTTCCCCTGAACTACATGTAGTGGCATATAGGTTTCACATCATCGGTTTCAGCAGGCAACAGTCAATTAATTGAGAGGGATTGCAAAACAAATGGCAGAAAAATTATAAGTGATACCTGGTTTTAGCAATCACTCTCTTCTTTAATTGCAAAGTTTTTAAAAGTCATCAAGATTCTTTCTGGGATTAGGGCTTTTAAAAAAACCATCAGGAAAATCAATTTTATATTATATAACTTTAAAATTGTTTTAATCAGAAATTGAATTTCGATTGAAAAATGTCAAATCAAAGTTTAAGTTCTTAATATTATAATGAATGACAAAACCATGACAAAACCTTTATTTAATTAACCTAAAGTTCATTGGTCTCACATTTTAGTCTGTGAAGTTTGTTGAACCCTTTCCCACTTACAACACATTTGCAGCAGATAAACTTGAAAACAATTCTGCCAAAATGTGGAACATTAATTTTAGTCTCTTAATTTTTTAAGAGAGTTGAATACATTGTGGGGAATAGTTCAAAGCATTATGTTATAGTATATTATTTTTGGATGAGGTTCAGAGTAGAGCAAGATAAAGTCTGGAAATGATATGAAGAAAACTCAAATTCTAAAGGAAATGCTCCATGCACAAACAAAAACACTATTATTTGATCATCTAACTCTTAGCTCTAAAATCCCACATATTTAGACGCATGTTGACTTACTTATATGCAGAAGACAACTTTAAAAATTGCTCATCATAAGCAATTTACCCTTTCAACTATCTGTATGCAGATGCACCAGAATGTGGGATTATAAGTGGGGTTAACCCATTTCCTCATAATGATGACAATTCTGCAGTTGGCGACTTTGAACATATTTTGTCATAACATAGAAAATCTCCATAATTGAATGGATAAAAGTGGAACACATTGTGCCAAAAGGAGAAATTGCTTGTTTTGTGCATTTCTTCTTTTGTCACTATGTTTTCAAAAAACCGTCTTCTGCAGATGCATCAGCATGTGGTGTCTGTATGAGGGAAAGGGTTAAGATGCTGAATTGGGTAACAACAGTGATGTTTGATGTTGATACAGCTTGTAGTGTCATCTTTCTTTCTCCTTTGCTTGGTTGGTGCCGTGGAGCAGAGACCTTAGATAAGATGGAGTTAACCCCCTTTCCAACATACAACAAACAAATCTGCAACAGACAACTTAGAAAACATAGTGACGAAAAACTGGAAAAATCTCCATAAGATAGCTTAATTGTTAAATAAAGTTGTAAACATTGAAGCAAAAGGAGAAATTGCTCTTCATTTCACAATATCTCTCTTATGTTGTGGGTGCTCAAAAGAAACAGGCTCTCTGAGTTATCCAAAACAGCGGATTTTGTAGGTCATAGAGGGAT
>JAUELF010000011.1:330676-343270 GCA_031471495.1 Clinocardium nuttallii
GACCGTTATTCGTTTTCGAACTGTGTAGATCCACACCAGCCAGTGCACGGTTCACTCATAAATCATGGAAGGTTTCAAGCAACTTCTGTAAAGCAGTATTCGATTCTTTATCATGACTGCGCATGTGCTGTGCAACATTTATGGCATCTGCGTAATGTATCGACCAGATCAGCCTGCGCTGATGGATAGCGGTATAGTGGAGCAATGATTTATGAATCAGAGTAAATCAACAGGAGGCGAAAAGTGTCTATCCTGGTAAACCTGCACGGCATGCTTAGGCTGATCAGGGTCGACACTTTTTGCAGATGTCATATTGTTTTTGGGTTTTTTTGCGAGATGTTGCTTTTCACAGAGCACGACTCATATATAGTATAACACAAGAAAGATGTATATGAGCTGTTCCACGAGAAAACCAACAGTGAGGACCCTGAGTAAAGTATCGATCCGGATCAGCCCAAGCATGCCGCGCAGGCTAACCCGGACAGACACCTTTCGCCTCCTGTGGATTTTCTGTTCACCTAACGAGAGATGTGTTAGCCGAGTTTAGCCTGATCTGGTTCGATACACTGCGCAGAGACCATTATGTTGGTTTTGTCGTGGAACGGATCATGTCTATATTGAGTTCGTAATAGAGATGTCGTTGATACAATGTAATTGTTATATCTGCAAAATTGAAATAGGAGTCTTTTATAAGATAAATCCAGAAAAAAAAATCAAAACAATAAAGTATATTGCTTTTATAGGGCTATTTATTAGAAACGTGACATATTATTCCAATATCAGCATGCCTTCGTGCTTTTAATCATAGTCCAAACCTTCACCACAAACAATGAAATCCGCAGCCGAAGACTTTGAACACATATATGCTACAAATGTGCTGGAAAACGTATACGAACTGTTATATATATTTATTGCATAGAGTTGACACCATTGTCGATAAAGTCGTCTACTTCGTCAAATGCGCCTCCCAGTGGGAACTTGTTATCGTCTATGGTGTGTGCTCAGACTGTGAGTAGAATGTGCAACTGTGCAGGCCGATCAGATGACTCACTATTCGCCAAGTCTCAAAAAAGTGTTTTTTGAAGGGTCGATTAAGGGCTTCGATTCTCCTACATTCCTATATACAGGTTGCGTGGCATTCTGGTGGCACTAATCTCGCTTGATCCTTTAAGCCAGTATCTCCTGAGTATAAAACGTTTGTTCATGCGCATTTATAGGATAAATGATAAAACAAATACTGTATAACGCAAGTAAATTGCTCATGGCAGTGCTTTGACCCTTTTCCACATGCGACACAGCTGAGGCAGACGTCTTTGAAAGTTTAAATGCAAAAACATGGTAAACTTCTATAAATAGAGATCTCATTGTTGTTGTTGAACATATTTGAAAACATTGTGGCAACAATAGAAATTGTTCAATATGGGCATTTCTATCTTTTGCAACAATGTGTTTTAAACCCGTCTGCTGCTGATGCGCCACACTGGGTCTGCAAGTGAGAAAAGGGTTAAATGGCATTAATCTCAACGTACTTCGAAAGCTTCATGATTACTGATTTCGTGTTCTTCTTTTTCAAAAATGTTGACGTATATTAATTGTTACATGATACAAGAGTTCCTCATATTGGATCATAGGTTTAATATTTGAAAGTCTAACGGTCTAGACATGACCAGCTTGCATTGTTTACCATGCAATGTATACACTCCAATCGGAATACCTTGGTGATGAATGCTTCACCAATGATGGATGACGGAATTACCCGAGGAGTTCCGATTTGGTAAACTCTTAATGAACGTAAATAACTCTTTATCAGCATGAAATGAATATTACGTCTTAGGAGTCTTTAAACTTCGACAAATTGTCATCTGCAAACATCAATGACAGTTAGATAAAAAAAAACCACACAATTTTAGAAAAAAGCAAATATTTTCGTATTCAAATCATTATTTCTCAATTAAACCTTATATTGTTGGTATTCGTTCGAATGGTACCTGGGGGTTACGTTCAACGAACGGACATATTTCAAACGTGGTTTGTTGAATTTAAGAGATAATTATACGTTTAAATCAAAACTTTAATTCGGTCCACATGGATCTAGTGTTGCGTTTTGTCTTAGAGGTGGCATTAAACATGTTGACAGGGCTGTCAATGTTTAGTCTTATTAATGGGGACGCTAAGCAACTTGGAGAGGAGTTTTACAGAACGCTGTGTCATGAATGATTAACTCTCGAGGACCTCGCTGATCCAGCAAGATTTACAAGATAGTTTATGTTGTGTGTGGGTAGATTTGTTGTAACATTGTTTTACGTCATATGCTCTACCAACCCAGTATGTATATATATGGGAAGTTACGCGAGAAAACCAACAGTATGGCATCTGCGTAATATATCGACCCAGACCAGCTTGCGCTGGCCGCGCAGACTGTTCTGTGCCGACACATTCCGTATCAGGGGAATAGAGGTATAGACTGGTAATGATTCCTGAAACAGAAAATCCACAGGAGGCGAAAAGTGTCTATCCGTGTCAGCCTGCGCGGCATGCTTATGCTGATCCGGGTCGATACTTTACGCTGAGTCCACTATGGTGGTTTTCTCGCGAGACGGCTCATATTATGAAATGATGGGTTATTTGTGGTGTAACGTGCCGTAGCATTATATTAATATAGCGGTATTAGACCTGTCTTCTAAACTAGTGTATACCATATCTTACATGCGAACAGAGGGCAACCGAAATACTTTGTATCTACGAAACACAGACCCGACCTTATATCTGATGATGTATGAGATTTCTAAATTAATTCAGCTTATATTTTCTGGATTTTCTCCCCGGGTGTTAAATAAGACAGGAGTGTTTGACAAATGAGCAGTTGATATATCGTTTTTTCACTTACAAGGATGACGCTGTTGCTCTTAACCCATTGACAGGTGCTTTCGTAATAAGTGCACGTCATAAAATATACACACACCTGGTGTCCTAACGACCCTCCGTTAGTGTTTGACAAGTAGTAACAAGACTTATTTGATTTTACAGCATGTTTGATTGACATGTTTTCTGATCAATGATGACGCAGTGTCAATCAACGACGTTTCTCTTCCAATCGCTTGTGAAAGCAATCTTAGATATTTTGACACGAAGAGTGTGATTTAAAAATTGCAAAATCTGTAATACTTCACATGTTTTCGAACACCATTATCTGCTAGGCGCTTAGAAGAAAACCTGTGAGCTGTCAATCACAAGCTCACGAAATTTTGCAGAAAGATTCAAATCATATTTTGAGATATTTTATCATGTGTTTCTTTTTCCCAAGAACAATCCTCTGTAATACTTGCAATCGAATGTAGTTGTCTAACTACTTATGGAGTATGGGCCCGTTCTCATCAACAATTCTGAATACGTATTGAATTTAAATGTGTAGAATTTATTGTTATACTTATACTGTTATCCACTTTCTAATGTTGGAATTGTGGTAGATGTGCTTTGTGAAATTAGAACTGGTCCTTCCACACATACAGACGCTTTCAGACGCCTCTGCAGCAGGCTACTTTTGAAAACAGTCTGGCAAACGGAGACATTGCTATTGACGAGCAATGTCTGCTTTTGCCACAATGAGTTCATCTTTATTTAATTATCACACTTTAGTTTTGAAAGAATTTCGACATTTTGCCTCGATGTTTTTAAATTCGTCTGCTCAGCTTCAATGTTTAGAAATTGTTGAATAATATGGGGTATGCTTGGGGAAGATGCAATCCTATTTTAAAAGCGCCTTACAAGAAAACTAATGAGTTATAGTGAAAAAAAAAGAATTTTGAATATATTGAAACTATTGAGGGAAAATACAGACAGGCGGTAGCTGAGTTGTCCTTGAGCACCCACGCATGCCGAGTACCTACTTATTTTCATGGTTAAATTTTGATTATATTAATGCTGAATGTTTATGGTCGTTATAAAACTATGCAAACTTAATGCCAAAAACAATAATTGCAGCCTTTTATACAGTTTCAACAGGTTCGGACTGAAAGTTCAATTTATGTATAAATGAAACAGACATGTGGTATGCATTAAACTTTTGCGACCGTAGACCGGTCAAGGATATCAAATAGCAATGAATTAATTACTTCTTTATTTGAACGATGACCGCATGGTCAGCAGGGCCGCACGATACAACAATCATTGATCGCTAATGGCACCACTATCTAAACAATTAAATTTCAACCAATCAGCGGCTATAGCGAAAACATCTGCCGGGCACCGGATCTTATTACGCCATAAAAAATAGTTCCCCGATACAATTTGATCATGGCGGAAGAAAGGTCACTGTGTGCGCACTTGAGCGCATTGAAGCTTCTATTTAGATTACTAATTTGTTCATTTGACACAAAGACCCGTCCCCTAATGAATTAATTTGTAATTCAAACAGATTCGTCAAGAGTTATGTTTACGTAGGAGATCAAATGGACGGAAATTCCTTTGTTTTTATCGTCTTAGCCAAATTGGACACACTTGGTCTTCGTCCTTGAGTCTTATTAGTACGATGTTCTTATTTATTGAAGCGTTTTTCTATTTTTCTGTTTAATTTTCGTGTATCAAAACATAATAAATGCGTTGTGTTGTATCATTGCTATGTGCAATTCAAGAAGCATCATATTGATTTTCAAATCTTATTGTCTATATCAAGCACCATTTATACACTATGACTAATGCATTCTATGATGCATTTCTCCAATAAACGAAAGATAGGACACTTAATGGATATTGAAGTACTGAATGAGTATACCAACACACCTTAAAGCTTTCTACAATAAACCAGTTTAAACGTATACATGTATATCATCGATACCACCAAACCACACACCCTTTAACGTTTTCAAAGTTTCCGAAATATTCATACGAGTCACATTTTTTATTTGTTATTATAATTGAATAGTTAAAATAATACAACCCTTGGTATTATTTAGATATTATTTAACTGTTTAGATATAAGTTTGGAGAAAACACGATTATATACGTTTATTGCAATCAGCTTGTTGTCGAACCTCAAAAGTTCGGTCTGTAACGACGATGGGTATCAGTCAAAGAGGTCGTGAGTTCGATCTACGGTTTGGATTTTTTCTAGTATCATTCGTTTTCACCCAATGCTCTAAACGTCAATAAGTGAAGGTAGTCAGTCGCATTGGAAGACTGTTATATGGCGCACATGTGCTTACATTTCAGAAAACCCGTAAGGTGAATTGGTGTCCGTGATATAATTGAATAATATTAAAAAAAAATGTCGTTTAACTGTAAACGTTTATTCAATCAATCAATCCATAAATCAAGAAAGTATGGCATCGCTGCTTTTGGCATAATAGTTTCAAAATTCGTATCTTGCAAATGCGTCTACAAGTGCGAAAAAGGTTCGGTATTCTGATGTAAAGATATTAAATGGCGCTTATAAGTGGAAAACATGGTTTAATTACACGAAGTAAAAAATATACAGCCAAACAAAATAAATGAGATTGAAATAAACAATTACGAACTTGTTAACGCACTTGTTAACTCTGTTAAATGCCACCATGCAGTTGCAAAATAATTAAGGTGATATACACCTTTCTAGAAAGTGAATTTGTTTGTTTGAATGTTTTAACACGCTTTCAACAGTATTTCTATTATATCACGGAGTTTCCTTGATAAATTATTAGTACTACAGACATCGTTTATTCTTACGCCAAATCATCCGTCGTTTTCCAATCCCATCAACTCTCAGCACCAAGGAGGAACGTCACGACTACTATGAGTCGGCCAGCGGGAAAACCAACATTATGGCATTTGCGTAATGTATCGACCTAATCAGCCTGTGCTGTCCGTGCAGACTGATCCGGGCCGACACATTCCGTCTCAGGGGGATAGAAGTATAGAGTAATGATACCTGAAACAGAAAATACACAGGAGGCGAAATGTGTCTCGTCGAGTTAGCCTGCGCGGCATGCATAGGCTGATCAGGAACAATTCTTTAAGCAGAGTTCATATTGTTGGTTTTCTCGCGGGACGGCTCATATTTGTAATGTCGTGTATGCGTTCAATCGGATTAAAAATGTTCATCTTCAAATTCGAAACGAGGACCTTAGGCTCACGAGGACGACGACTCTATCGATGAGTCTAAGTTTGTCTTAAATGTATCTTTTCTTGTTAACCCGTCTTTCCTACATACAACAGATCTGGAGCAAAAATGGAAACATGTAGCAAAATTAATTGATAATCGCGTTTTTAATTATTGAATTTATTTGAACACGTTGTGGCAAAAGGAAAAGGGTTAAGTCATTCCGGAAGCTCCATACCGCTTAGTACTTCAGCATGTTTGTCTTCGCGTAGAGAGAAAGTCACTGCTATCTTATAACTTTTATTATCAGGTTTTATTCACGCCCTTAGCTATACGCTCAGTCTAACCATTTCCCATATAAATTAGTAATTTAATGCATTTACAGCAGCTGACTTTTGAAAACAGTGTGGCAAAGGGGGGAAATTCTCACTCTTCTGAATAATTATGCTTTCATCATACAGATGTTACATAGTTTTGTATGTATGTTTTTAAAGTAGTCTGTTACATACTTGCTGTATGTGGGAACAGGCTGTACGTTTGTATTTTTTAAATCGATTGTGAAGAAAGTTTTACATACATTAATCATCCTCGATGTCTGCTTCGTGAATTGTCGACTAGCACCACCCACGGAGCCTGTCCCGAGAGGTCCCACGTTTTGACACTTGCTCAAGGGAATCGAACCCGGGACCTTTAAACAGATAGTGAGGCCTATCCCCTTACCGTCTAGCCACTTATGGTAATCAGCCCGTCTATTCCGTGGAGACAGCATTTTGACGTATTTAAAACATAAGTCTTTTGACGACAGACGACTTTTGTCAGCAATTTCTCCTTTAGTCACAATCTGTTCAACTATATTCATGAATGGAAAGTTGACATAGTGGCTTTTAATAAAACATATTAAATATATTTTCTACAGCTTTGAGGTATATGGGCAAGGGCTAAACGACCTTACTACTTACCAAGGTCGTATAAAGGGTCGATAACATTAACCACAGTCGAAACAGCTTCTTCCAATTCCCACAGCCGTCGGAACACCATAATAATGATATAACTGTTACGATCCAAAGGTATTATACATGCGGGTATTTTTGAACTTTTATGGTCCATAGGGTTCATAAAGTTAGTATCATCATAAAATCCGGGAACGTAGATACCGGGTTTTTATCACCCTGTAGTGTTTAATACCCGTAATCCTAGTCTAACATGGGTTTAAATTAAATGCACCTGTGTAGAGTGACTTACCGGTATTTACCGGTGTTTAAATGCATCACACCCATTCATTGAAAGGCATTACAATTTCACTTTAATTTAAACTTTTGATTGCACGTTTCATGCCATTCAATTATTAATCGAGTAGTAATGAATAGTTTGCCCCAAAGTTTTTATTGCACTGCGCATGTCATTTGTCAGTCGAAAGTGTGTAGTAATGAATAGTTGCATGATATGTATTCTGAAGTGGGGCTATATTCGCAACTGTAGACGCGATAAAATTCGAAAATAAAATAGATAACGAATACTTGCCATCTTTTCGATTTTTACTCTCTGATTAATTAGATCCAGCGCTGTAATAAAAGGAAAATGCTCGTAATACCTGTTACAGTATATCGCAATGAAAAAATACTTCGATTGAAAGTGAAACTCCATGATTTGAGGAAAGTCTTCAAGTGGCGGCGAAGGAAGGCCGCCATGAGAAAATCCGCTTTAACGCTATCCAATATGCATAAACATTTTGCAGGGGAGAAACCGTAATGATGAACAATTTCTCAGTATGCCATAATGTTATAAACTCCGTTCGATAAACAATATGGAACGTGTCATAACTAAAAACAAATCGAAAACATTGTGGCAAAATTAGTTATTGCTCATCATGAGCAATTTCTCCTTTTGCAAAATTGATTTCAAACGACGTATGCTGCAGAGGCACCATAAAACGACTACATGGTTGAAAGGGTTAACTTATATGTTTGGGAGTCTTGCAACACCTGACAGACCGACTCTGATTCATACGGTAAGAACGTTCACGATAGTTCTATTTCCTTCACAAGTGGAATTACATATTTTTTAATTTACACTATTAACTTTAACTCTACTTGTTTCATCTAGGAAAGCTACTTGAAATAAAGTAATTTCAATTTATAAATGAATGGAATCGTTTCTGAATGATACTAATTGAAATTTAAATCAAGCGCGTTGCTCATTATCAGTTTGCTAATTTAGCCATTTAATGACGCGTTCATTGACAATAAAGGAGTATCATATAGATACATTTAATGCATTCGAGAATTAGTTGCAAGGTAAACTTGTTAACTTTTTAATGAATAATTGATTATTTTACTTGTGCATGGGTGAAACGGGGAACCAAAGAGTAAACCCTTTCGGTAGTCCAATTTTCAATATGGACGAGTTAACGTTGTGAAATTTGACAACGAGAGAGTTAATAAAATAGAAATATCTACGTAGAGTTATCCTTGTAACAGATGAATTACTACTTATAATTGTATGAGGTAACGATGTTAACTTGAGCGGGATCCTAAGCATGTACTCGCAAGTAGGTCTTTTTCCAACGTTTAATACCCACGCTTAGTTTGTTTTTCATGGACCACCTATCGATTATAAAAAAGGTTTAAAATTCCTTTATAATGAAACTCTTAAACAGTAAAACACTGAAGGCACAATCCGTGAATTAGAAAGGACACGGAATCGGTTTATTGTTGTAAAATCGTGATCTATATACAATAAAAGGTAAAACATGAGAAATTAATCACGATTTTATTATACAATTGATATACTGTCATAATGGTCATTATGTTTCCTCGCAAGGCAGAACAGCTGTATGCTCGCTCTAAGTTTACTTAGCTTTGGACATCGGTCAATTAACTCTTTCAGAGGCGAGTTGTTTAACCCTTTCCCTCATACGACAATTCTGCAGCAGACGACTTTGAACATATTTTGTCAAGACATAGAAAATCTCCGTAATTGAATGGATAATCTATTAAAAAAAGTAGAAAACATTGTGGCAAAAGGAGAAATTGCACGTTTTGTGCAATTTCTTCTTTTGTCACTTTGCTTTTAAAAAGCCGTCTGCTGCAGAGATTTTAGAAAGCGTTTATATGAGGGAAAAGGTTAAAGTAAGCTCTCATATATTCAACTGAATCGGGCGTTTCCATTTTTCATGTTATTAAAGTTATGGACTATTTTGATAACCAAAAGTCAAACAATGCTGATTTCAGGCGAGACAGTTCGCTACAAGCTGACTCGACTGAATCTGTTTTGTTTGCAAATACATCATTCTGGCGGTGGAAGAGTTTACAGTCATGTATGAAGGTTTGCATTACGCTATAAGGAAATTCTTAAATGGTACGAAAACGTGATCGAAAAGTGAAATGGAATCTGTTTACGGTATAAAATCATGATCTACGCATAAAACATAAATAAAATGAGAAATTAATGAGGATTTTTATTATCTTTTATTTCTATTTTGTGATAAGCATTATGTTTCCAATTCTTAATAAAGCAGAAAAAAAACCATATTCCAGGGAATATAGATAAGGATCTATTTCCCCTCAGATGTTTTCACAAGGTAAACGACTTTAACTCTTTCCCATATGTAGACGCTTTCTGACGCCGCTCCAGCAGCTACATTTTGTAAACTTTGTGGTAAAAAGGGGAAATTGCTCATAATGAGATAAGTTCTACATACTACTTGGTTTAATAGCAGTAACAGCAAGTTATAAGTTAATGTAAGAAAGTTACAGAATATAATCATAAATTGATTACGAAACAAGCAAAGTAATGCTTGTATTTACTTCTTTTCCTTGGTGGATGCATTTACATATTTGAGTTAACGAGTTATTATATGGGAATAATTGTCATATAAAGTGTTAAATCGTGAAGATAATACCGTTGCTTTGCTAATCATTCAAACTCGTCTTTTGTACTGAAAATGATATAAACGTACAATGTACTTATATATACATATTTATAACCGAAACGGAAACTCAAAGAGCTGTCTCAATATTTATGATTGGAAAAAGCGGTCTCTAATATGCCCTTTAAGAAAGTACTTTTAGTTGATAACGGGAAAGGGTTAAACAAATAAACAGTTGTAGAGTTTGCATACGACCTCGAGTAATTTGAAATATATACGATTGTAAATTGTAGTGATTTATTTGATCAATAAATAACTGAATGAATCAGAGGATTTTGATAGATTGTTAATTTGTTTACACAGTATTTGAAAATGAAACTTAAGTCGATTTCAAAAAAGAAAATATCTCATATCTCAGTCTCTTTGGGCTTTTATTCAATAGTTTAAAGTTCAAAAGCCATTTGGTAAACTTATACAACCTTAGTAACACGTCACACACAAAACAATTTCCCAGTTCAAATTGCGCCTCGGTCAACATTTCTAACATTTCTACCACTCGTCGGTGGCACTAAGTTCCAGTAAAAAAAGTCATTACCCAGACAAAATTCAATCTATGAGCGTAACGTATTGTCAATAACGAATCAAAACTGTTCTTGCGCAAGTCTAGAGGTTCCATGAAAATGCAACTATTGTGTGCGTAAAGTATCGAACCGGATCAGCCTAATCATCTAAGCATGCCACGCAGGATAACCCGGACAGACACTGTTCGCCTCCTGTGTATTTTCTGTTTCGGGAATTATTTTCTATACCTCTGTCTCCCTTAGAGGGAATCTGTCGGCCCGGTTTAGCCAGCGCGGACTGTGCAGGCTGATCTGGACCGATACATCGCACATAGTCAATAATGTTGTTTTCCACGTGAGACGGCTCACATACTGTTTGTCCGTGTTCATACCTATAGGGGTATAATTCATGAAAATAAAGAGATTAAAGCGGCACTTTAAATTCCAAAACCTCTTGTCTAAATTGGATATTAAAAACGGAAGTACTGTTTTCTTTTGTTGACATTTGAGTTTAACGCCCTTTTAAAGATGTTTGACTTTTTATAGCTAAACATGACACCCGTTAAATCCTTCGTAACCTTCATTAAGACGATTCATCCAAAAATAAGGGCCTCATATTGGGGTTTTATGCGAAATTCACGCTCTGGATATGTTTGCAATAAAATACACTGTATGCTACGAATATGCTTGGTAATGCGTATTCTTTGGGTATGGTCGCTCGGTTCCAAAATAAAGTAATCGACAGAACACTAATGAATAAACATGTTCACCTTTCAAAGGGGTTCAACGTCCCTATTCACCCAATACAATTAAAAACAATTCTAATTATAATTTTAAACACACTAAGTAGCGAAATTTCGGATTGGCTAGACAAATCAGCAATAATGATTTCTACGAAATAAAGAATATTCTTCCAATTTACAATTATAGGAACCGAATATGAAACCAAGTTTGTTTTGGGAGTAAGATTCGGTATTGACGAATACCTTTAAGGGACCCTTTTTCAGTGACGTACTTCCAGTTGTTTCGAGTGGCACTTACTATTTCGTCAAACTTGTCAACGTTTTTTTTGATGAGCTGTAAAATTTGTTGTGATTTTTTTAAAGTGTCGAAAGCTATTGAAATCCATTTAGCGTTCACAATTGTGGCGTTTAGGGGGATTGATAATGAAGGTTTCAACAATTGGTTTGTCGAGACAGCATGAAAGGAACTGTTTCCACTAATCAAAGGAGCTATTTCGTATTTAACAGGAAACTCCATTTTCGTTCAGTGTAGATCAAGATCAGCTATCATATTCTAGCTGTCAGATCTTGATCTGCATTGTTCGATAAGTCTATTTTAATTTCGAATATGGACCGATACATATGGTGTATTAAGAACATTTCAAAAAATAATGATGCTAGTTTAGTACATAGTTTGCGAAACAAGCGTTCATCTTATATTTATCCCGCTCGGTGTTTGCTTCCGGGAGACTTAATCAATGTCCGGAACACTTGAAACGTTCTCAGTGCTCAGAAATGAACTCCATACTTCAAATAAGACTTCTGATTGGTCAATTGCGAGAATGCATCGGGTGCTTGAGCACACATTCTGAGTACAGATTAAACTGTTATAGTTTTAGAGCCAGTGCTTGCTCATCAATGGATTGGGAAACAAGACCTGTGGTACAAGAGGCCGACGCTACCCCCGCATCACTGTTTTCCACACTACAGTATATCAATATAGCAGGATACGGGTTTATGCTTTGTACATTCGTTTTCGCATATAAATACTGTTTCCCATAGATTTTGCGTGTTAAATGAAAAGACATCGTTGAAAGTAAGATATTTGAGTATGCTGCTAATGTACAGTTATACTAATTAGAGTTATTTGTAAAACTCTTTCATTATAATCATCAACATTAGCATTTACAAAGATACCTCGTTCCTGAATCCTATATATATTGACTCGGTGTGTACAACATTAACAAGCAATTAAGTAAATAAACCTTTTTCTAATATAGACGCTTTTTGACGTCTCTGCAGCAGACGGCTTTTTGAAAACATATTGACAAAAGAAGAAATTGCACAAAACGTGCAATTTCTCCTTTTGCC
>JAUELF010000011.1:343370-354670 GCA_031471495.1 Clinocardium nuttallii
CTTTCAATTACGTCAAATTAATAAACGCTTCCACAATGAAGGTCATATAAACGTTTTAGAACCGGACTTGACGTTGAAAATAAAAGCTTTTGTCATGCGGCGAACTGGTACGACTGCTTGGATGTAGATTTGCCAGATTATTAAGTATTGTCTACGATGACATGCAACTAAAATTTCACATTTTCACATTTTCACATGTTCGAGGATTGACGTCGTAAAGAACAACCATAAAGCAAAATGAAGATGCCGAACGATAAAGAGTTGTTATATAATAGATATTTACGACATGTCGTATTGTGAACTCCGGGAGATCCGCGTGGGCTGATACACCCGTTACCTGATATGATGTGTTTTAGAATAAAAAATCGGTCAAGAAATGAATAGAAGCATTGCTCATATCTAAAATAACAATGTCTTAATATGATATAAGAAATGACAGGTGAAGCAGGGTTGTATTGCATTGAGGGCAATGGGAGCGATATCAGCTTGACTGCAATTATTTTTGATTCTCACAAGTTCAATGTGCAGATTCGCCTAAGTTTCCATCGTTTTCACATGCAAAAAAACGCATTTCTTCCCATTGACGCTTCATATAAACAAGGTGGCACACCACTGAAATATCGAAATTATGTTTAATCAAGAAAAGAGTGTAGTGATTTTCAAAAGATATGTAGGTCGACTGTAACTACCATTATCCCCAGTAGAACTATTACGAGACGAAAACTCGTTACCTCTAAAGTTTCTGCAAACTTAATTACTTTTCCGTAAACTATTTACCGATTATAGCAAGAAAGAATAGTCATTTTATCATAATTACACTTAAATAAGGAGGGGACAATATAATTAAAGCTGAATTTTGGTAATGTTCAGTGCGATGCATTTAGACATGCAATACCAACTAAGTTTAGTGTGACTAGTTGTTGTCAGGATATAGAACGGACCAGTAGTACGGGTGACTTACCAAATTACTGAAACCTTTTTGAAAGTGGCCTAAAACGCTATAACAACAAAAATCTTACCGTGAACGTAGTTCTAATGGCCGAATGATCCGATTGTTTTGATTAACAAATAAAGAGAAAATGATTTTGAATTTGTTTCAGAAATTCACTGGTAATGAGAACCCGTACACGGAAGCGATCCGAGAGGTGTCGCCACCAATCATTGGGAAGCGGATACGATTCATCCCGTTTAGTCAGACCCAGAGACAAGTGTGCATGAGAGTGGAGATGTACGGGTGTCCTTGGAAAGGTCAGTATCTTATTACATTATTTTCAGTAGATTATTAAGAAATTACAGTGGATTATATCGTGATACATCACTATTTACAAAAAGTTAAATTAAGTTTAAAGCGGCGTATAACAACACAACACATTTAAACACATGTTACTGTATGTATAATAGATGGAGTCGTGCCATATACATTGCGACTGACTATCTGGCGTCAGGGTGAATCGCGAAGGAATATTGGTAATTGCTCCAGGAAACCCCGTAATATAACAGAACAATTGTTGAAAACGGCGTAAAATACTAAACAAATCCCACTTTAACACATGTTAAACACTAAACAAACAAACAAACATTTTAACACATGCTATTGTATGTATTATATTTGGAGTCGTGTCATACACATTACGACTGACTCTCTAGCGTCATAATGAATCGCCAAGGAGTATTGGTAATTGATCCAGGAAACCCCGTAATATAATATAACAGAACAATTGTTGAAAGCGGCGTAAAACACTGAACAAATACCATGTTATTGTATGTTTTATAGATGGAGTTGTGTCATACACACTACGACAAGGTGACACCCGTGGTTCCGAGAACAGTTTCTTCGATTTCACCTATGACGGTATACAGGGCCAGAACAGTTTCCTGTCGGGCGGTCTTGGACAACTCGTCGATGGTAAAACGGGCGAAGCCAACTTCCGCCTCGCTTCTTCCAGTATGAACGTGAAAGGCTACGAATGGGTCGGATGGAGAAATGACACGTCGCAGTTTGGTGACGGGCCGGTGGAGATTACATTTAAATTTGAAAATATCAGAAATTTTACATCGGTTAACATCAACTGCAATAACTACTTCTCCAAGAACGTCAGGGTGTTCCACAAGGCGCTGGTCTACTTCAGTATCGGCGGTGACTACTTTCTTGGTGACCCCGTGAAATATGAATTTCAACAAGACGGAGTAATGGATTATAACCATGAGGTGACGATAGACTTAAAAAACAGTGTTGGACGTTTTTTGAAATTAAAACTATTCTTTGACGCCAAATGGATGTTGATAAGCGAAGTTCAGTTTGACTCAGGTATATATATATTTCTTAATTGGAACCTAAGCCGTGTTTTAACTTCGATCTAGTGTTTTTGTTGACAAAGACAGAGTGGAGTCCCATTAACTTATAAATAGAAAAACTTGTATAAGTGTATCGTTGCTTTACCTGTAATAGTTAATCGAAAATTATGTATTGGCAATTTCTCCTTTTGTCACAATGTTTCAAAATTTATCCGCTGCTAAGGGGTCAGAAAGTGTCTGTATATTGGTGTCTACGTGTCGAAGAGAATACATATATAATATATTCATAGTCCCCCCTCTGCTCAGAATCAAGTCACTGCAACATTTCTGTTTGGCAAAAATGAAAACAGTGTTCGATGGTCTCCATGAAAAAGGTCCATCTTAACTGTTCTATCATAAAATAGGCATCGATGTAAATATATGAACTAAATATACATTTATATAATATTTTCATGAACCAATTAGGTTATTTTCTTTCGGGCATGTAAATATGCATTTCAATTATTGGATAACAACACACTCGCTCGCTCTAACGCATGCACGCACAAATAAAAACAACACACATAGGCATTTGTTATATAACATGTTTTTGATTATTAATGTTCTATTGCAGAGTCGGCTGATGGTAATTTCACAGTTGAAGAAGCCCCTCCAACTACGGTTTTCGTTCCAGCTCTAACACAAGCAGGTGTTACGGAAACAGAAAATATACACATTAATGTGCATCCTAATGATGGAAAAAGTATGTTCATTTGAACTGTAAACGTTATCATGTTGAACTCCTCCTGTATCCAGTACTGTCGTAACTTTATTTTTAATACATTATTTCATATCCGTTTATGCATTCATTGAAAATGATTGTTTGGATTTTAATGCCTTAGATTGTGCGGGTGCTCAATACGACTTGGATCGGTTATATGTTGATCGCAAATAACCTTCTATTTGCTTTCTTTGGGCACAACTTTTATGATAATTTAGAATGTTTTCTTCTCACAAGCCTCACGTTTAAAGATATTGAATTACACATTAATAACAACAGATAAATACTCTATTTTCTAATAATAAATTGATACCCTTGACTTATTCCCGATCGAAATATGTCATCTATATTATAAATATGATCGAATCAACAACACGCCTATAAAGGTGTGTGTTAACTCTTGAGTATAGGTTTTATGTTTAATTCACACAACTCTTATGTTAATTCTTTTCAGCTGAGAAACCTCAGATAACAGGCGAAACAGCGTCTAAAGAGGATTACATCAGCATAATCATCGGGGCGCTTGCAGCGTTGCTCGTGATTCTAACGATAATCGTCATCTTTGTGATCGTGCGTCACAGGAAACGTCAGAATGTAAACAGACAAAGCTTGAAGCCCGTCGCTGACACGGTGCTAAATATAAACTTAAATAATTTCCAAAATAATGTGAACGGGAAAGTTTCCAATGGGAACGTGTATAACGGTGTGGCAACCGAGGAGGAAGATCATATCAAAGAGTTAAATGGAAAAGGTAAGAGACTATATTCCCAACGTATATATATATAAACATGTACCAATTATATCAATACTTTTCTTGCGTTTTCTTTTAGATGAAGGTAAAATGTTGCTATCCCCTTAGTAACGAAATACGTTTTACTATTCCCGAAAGATTTATATTTATCTTGGTTTTTATATTAGATCACGATTGATCACTTTCATTAAGAATGACGTATACAGTTATATCTCATACATATGTTTACTTATGTTGGTGTTTATATTAAATCAAGGTTTACCACTTTCATTTAAAATGGCGTATTACTTTGTAGCCCATAGAGGTGTTTATATTAGATATATACCTCATATATATGCCCTAATTATATTTATATTTATCTTACCTGATACACAAGACAAGGGCTTAATTCATCTCATTCATGAGAAATGGGTATTACTATAATCCAGATAGATTTATATGTATCTCGAGGGTTGCTTTTTATCGGAAAATGGTTAAATATATCCCCGTCATCACGAGATACGTATTACTGTAGCCGAACTAGATGTAAAGAAATCTTCAGTTGTATATTTGACAATTATGTGTCACGTCACTTTGAAAACGAGTACTTATAGCACAAATAGGAATATGAACTTGCAAAATGAAAAGACCCAATAACTATGATATAAACATGAGTGTTTCTGTAAACATTCAGTACAATCGAACATTGAAATATTTACACATGTTTAGCACTTCCCAATTTCCTAGAATAATTTCTTAAATAAAGCTGTTACAGGGCCGTCATAATTATATATTTTAACCATTCCCACATACAACTGAAAACATTTGCAGCAGACGACTTCGAAAACAAATTGTCGAACATGAGAACAATCTCTATTAATTAAGTTGATATAATTCATTAGATTTTTTGAACACATTATTGCAAAAGGAAGTTTGCTCATAGCGACAAACTTAGCCTTCTGCCACAATGTTTTCAAAAATCGTCTGTAAGTGGGAAAGAGTTATCTTAGATTTGAAGTGCGACATAAAAGCAAATTCATAGACATTTACATTACTCATATTTTCATACCATGAACATCCAACTTGAATGCCTTATTTTTAAATAATTCAGTTGACATAACTATTTTGTAACTAATTACAAGGCATTACTATGTTTAAGTTATATCTTATACATGTATACATTTGTTACACAAAAATGCCGGTAAACCACGTGATTTTCTCAAGCTTTGAACAGTATTCACTTTTTTTTCTCAATATGTTATTGTTTTGTTTTATTACGTTATCTCGATTTCAAATTACTGTTGTCTACCTTTTGTTTTCATTTTTTAAATTATTGTCATTTTATTTTGTCGTTTATCTTTTTATCATTGTCTTCGACGTTGTTTTCCTCTCTATCTGCAGACACCGATTTATTTCCCTTCAAAGACATTTATAACCATTTTATTTCGCACCGTCAATTTTAAAAAGATTAAAAATAAAACTGTAATAACAGTCAACGCCTCTTAGTGTCAGAATCTACGGTTTTAAACTTATTATGGACATATATGTGTGAGAAGTAAACGCAATTTTAAATAGTGTATATATTTAATTATTGTATTTTACGACGGCAAAACCAATTCCAATGTGTTTTTCGTATTTAATCAGAACTAAAGAGTTTGCAAACGATAATGAAATATGTATTACTTGCTTCCTTGTGGGTATTTTATTTTTATAAGAGACCGAGTTATTGTTTCTATCCAACAATAGAAATAAGAAGCCGAACTATATTCAGTTCATCAATATACAACATTTCTTGTTGTTGATATATGGCATTTCATTACGGTTCCGTAATAGTCTTCAGAAGGGGGAAATCAAGAGTACCTGTGCTTGCATTCTTTTTTTGTAAACTTTAGTTGTGATTCTCTGTCACTTTGATTTTACGTTACTGTAATATTAATATTATTATCATTTATATCATTATTATTATCAATAGTTATATCACCATCAACATCATCAGCAGCAGCACCATACTCATCGTCATCATTATCATCATCATCAGCAACAGCACAATCATCATCATCATCATCATCAGTATCATCATCATTATTAATGTTATCAATATTATCATTATCATCATTATTGATCTTATGTTATTGTTATTGTTTATTCTTCTTCTTTTACTTCTAACTAGTATTGTTCTAGTTATTCTTGTTGTTGTTCCTATTTTACTTCTTCACCTTCTTCTTCTTCTTCCTATTATAAGTATCATTAATTTATTATTGTTACAATGAGAGGTCCATTTACGGTGTATATTTCGTTTTTGTCTGTGACCCTTGCTTTTTGTGTAATACTTGTTATTAGACTCTATCATTTCGTATAGTAAGAACAATTAAATATTTAATAAAAGTATAATCTAGTCACTCATTAAATTGCATGGTAGAACAACAACCAGCCAATATGTGTATAAGCTACATTTTCCGACATCCAAAATGTTCTAAATTCATAATATATTTTCATAAATTTTGTAACCAAATAGTGTTCCTTTCAAAAACATTTCTTTTTGAAAAACAAAAATAATCATTGAAATAGCATTTATATGAAACACGCGCACTACGATAACCAACAATAATGCCTTCACGGTGAGGGTGTGTCTCTCACCACTCATATATTAATACATAGGGAATGATTAAGAAGTAGTTATGTATATACCTGGATATATCTAATTACATATACTAAGCTTTATAAAGCTACATTGTTACTATGAAAATCATCTTTTGTCATATGTTCTCTGTTATATACCTACTTCTCATTCATAATTGTTATCAAAATAGGGCATGCTACAGTATAAAATATATATAATTTGAACGTAGATACATGTACAACTATCACTTTTGTCTTTATATACTTGTCCTGTTTCTGTTTGCATTGTCTTATTACAAACTATAAGCCATTTCAAGCTTACACGGTTCTTAGAATCACTTACCGTATCCCTTTGCATCAGTTGTAAGCCACACACACAACATCAGTGACTTATTCCTGTAACACCTTTTTTTATAAAAAGGTCTAATCGTCTCGTCTTTAATTTCTGCGGATATTGAAAAACAACTATAAGGAAGTATGCATGAACGGTATTTCATTTTTGAGTGTTTCATGCAAATTTTCTAGTTGAGTTTTCAAGATCTGAAAAGAAATTGATACTTGTATCGCTTGAACTGGTTTATTTATAGCTTTCACACGGAGCACGATGACTGTTTTGTATGAATATCTTGACTCTTTTCAATCTATTCTTTGCAATGGCTGCTTATTGCTGCACCTTTTGTTTTAGCTTGCCTTTTTTATTTGCAACAAGCTTGTTTTTCTTTTCCCTTTGCACAGTAGAAGTGAATACGTACTACTACGAGGATGCTGACGACTTCAAACCACCTTTAATTGTAGCTCTTCCGCCAGTTACGTCGCCAATGACGCCACCAGTGACGTCATCAAAACATTCCTCGATCAAATCGAAACCAAACACGAGTCTCAATGCGCTTGACAAGCCACCAACGTACGATGCCCTATACGCAGCATCTGACGTCATCAGTACTTGTGTACCCAACATTCCTAGTCTACAAGGGGTGAGCGGAAACAACGTGTATGCTGTTCCAAATTCTGACATCCTCGTGAGCAGTGTCGATTGCTCTCTTGTTGAATTTCCAAGACGAAACCTGAGGTTTGTGGAGGTACTGGGAGAAGGAGAGTTTGGCGAGGTGAGACTCGAAACCACATTTATAAATGTGAACCATGCTCAATGAAAATCAACCTTTGTGTAATTATTTGCCGTGAAAGCAAAGACCACCAAGTTAAGCATTGCTTTCTGATTCAAAACGGCAGTAGTTTTCAGAAGGTTATTTAACCCTTTCCTACGTAATGACGCATTTCGACGTCTCTACCATTTTGAAAGCAATTTCTCCTTTGCCACAATGTTTTTAAATTTATATTTAATTAGATCTTCGTCATGTTTACATCGATGTCTTCAAAGTCGTCTGCTGCAGATTTGTTGTATGTTAGAAAGGGTTCAACCTTCAACCATGTGCGTAAATGCGTTTGGTTGGTTTTCGATAAGCACAGTTCATGTATTCATTCATTGAAACAATTTACTTCATAGCTGTTTTCATAATCTGAATATACCCCAGCGATAAGGGTAGCAACTAACACTGGGTTACTTACATCTGAAAACACGTAGGCTGTTAAAGGTGCTTAACTCCAGATTATATATGTTATAATCAACGATTTAAAACTGTTCAAAAGTTTGTCTTGAAATATAAGAATCATAAATCTGAGATAAAACTAGAGTAATACTTTCACTTTCCAGTAAAATAAACATCTAAATATTGATCGTTTACGCAGTAATCAAAATGTACTGCCATAGTAGTTTTGAACTATTTATGACTTCCTGTGTTGTCACTATAAGCAATCTTTGCAGATGTTTACAACATTTCAAGATCTCCATCTGGAGTTCAGCAGTAAATCCTAAAACACACTAGCTGTTAAAGTAACACCTAACATTGGGTAAATCTGAAAACAAGCCAGCGGTTTAAGTAATGTATACCACTGTCTTAGGTTTATCTGTAAACAACCCTGTTTTTGTCTCATGTACATGGCTAGTACTCATATATCTTGAAGCATAATCAAGTTAATGTAACACGTTGTCTGCAATTGTGATAGCTTGTTACATTTATTCTCTTTTTAAATTCAGTTAGATTGAATATACGTTCATGGCATCGTGTTTCCACGAGCAAAATAACAGTTATCAGGAAATATAATGTGTGATTCTTCACAATTTCGTTAACAGGAAACCAATTTTCGATTGAGAGAATAAACACGGTTTTTATTTTGTAAAATCTGTAGAATCTATTTGTATCATTAAAACAGAACTTTTATTGAATTTGATACAAAATAAGTGAATTATAGTAAGTCGAGATTTTAGGTTTAAGGACTGAATGAAAGGTGGTTTGTATTCGGATTCCAAATCAGCAATCACACCATTAAAGCCACGCCGCTCGAAAATGACCTTCTGCATTTTGAAAATGGTAACTTACTTTGAAATAACATGGCCGTGTGTCAAGATTGTTCCAGGTTGCATGAACGACGACATGGCTATTGGTGGGGATCCTGATCAGACTCGGGTCGATCTAGATATACGATGATCGCAACATTCTGAATGTCGATTTTCGAGTTACGTTGCCAAACGTACAGTCGGGTGAATGTACAACTGGTTTGACTTCATCTATTGGGATATCTATAGAACGTGGTGTGTAAATTACATTAAAGACGACAGCTAGTTGTCACTTCGTTCGAGCCGCGTGATCAATGTTGACAATACCAAATTACGCTCCCTACATTAAGCCAGTTTTACCTTCTTTAAATACAATTACGAGCGGTGATATTTTGTCGGAATATATGCTTAATTATTTGAAGATCCTAATTGAGATAAATGCCTTTCTGTTTAACGTTACAATGTTAACTAGAACATAGTCTTAGCACCGTTCAATTGAAAATGACAGTATACATATTTATCTTTCTCAAGTACAAAATGGAAAAGTTACAATTGTTTCCAACAACTGCACTTTTTATTAAATTCAAAGAAGGCGTAAATATTTCAAAAGCATATTCTGATGTGACATATTGTATAGAATACGATAATTCTTACTAACCATTCCAGGATTGATACCGCCTCACGGTTGTCAAGTATGAGAACTTGCGGACAATTGTAAAGCGCATTTCAATGCATCCACACACTGTGGAGTAGTACTGCATTCTCATTTTAAACCTGAAAGCAAAAATAATTTTAAAAGAAGCATCATTTCTGATTGGCAATACCTTAATGGTTTAACCAATCAGAAATTATGTTACTTTGGTGAACTTCTGTAAGTTACTTCTGCCCACATTCGCGGAGTATGTGTAGGCAGTTTTCAGTTATGTTATTGACTCTTATTACAGGTACACCTTTGTGAAGCCTTTGGTTTCGCTGACCAATTGGACATGGCCAGTGACTATTTGATGACCAGACGAAAGTCCGGGCCTATCCTGGTGTCCGTCAAAATCCTGAGGAAGAACGCCGATGACCGAGCTAGGTAAGTGCAAGCGCGTACCCAGAGGCGTGCGCACGTACGCCATTGCGTATAATTCGCCGGAAAGGTTAAACTAAAAATGCATTTTCTATTGAAGGCTGGGAGTGGTAAGGGTTGGTTTCGTCCGAAAATGTCAATCAATCTGCATGTGGAAACAGCTACTTGTAATTGGTGTTATCGTTCACCATATTAAACGAAGAATTTCAAAAAATGTCGATCTTCAGGCGTTTAGCCCATTTCAACAAACACAACGCAAATCTCTATCTGCAGCAGACGTTGACTTGGAAAACAGCTATAGACGTTTTCTATTAATGAAAGTAATAATTATTGAATAGGGGTGAAAACATTGTGGTAAAGGTTGAACGTTCTTACTTTTACAATAAGGAAGCATGAACTATAACAACAATGTATACTTTTAAAGAAATGTATATTCAAATTTATTATCAATTTTTCAAATAAAAGACAAAGCCAGTCATGATTTCCTTTGCTTGCATATCGAACGATCTGTTCCTCACCCAAACTTGGTACTAATTTCAGAGTTTATACTTGTCTGATTGTCTATTTGTGTAAATATAAAAAATAAATTGAATTTAGGGTATATCGGATGAAAATGCATATGATCTAACTTGGTACTAATTTCAGAGTTTATACAAGTTTGATTGTCATGTGTGTAAAGATAAAATATAAATTACTTAGTTGAATTTAGGATATAAATGCATGACGAAAATGCATATGACGAGAAAGATAACATGGAGTTTTTAAATGAGATTACAATACATGACACAAAAGGAGATATTTGAGCATTTCCACGAGAAAATCAACAGTGTGGACTCGGCGTCAGGTATAGACCCGGAACAGATTAAGCATGCCACGCAGGCTAACCCGGATTGACACTTTTCGCCTCCTGGGAATTGTCTGTTTCAGGAATTATTACTCTATACCTCTGAGGTGGAATGTTTCGTCCCGGATTAACCTGTGGGGACTACGCAGGCTGTGGGTTTTATTTCTCGTGGATCGGCTAAATATATGGACAAATGTCAGTATCCGGTTAATATAGATCAGTAATAACAGCAGTAGGTTGCACTCGTCCGTTTACAGGTCCGACTTCCACAGAGAGATGAAGGTCATGTCGATGTTAAAGGATCCCAACATTGTTCGAGTCCTGGGCGTGTGTACGATGGAGGAGCCGATGTGTATGATCGTGGAATACATGAAGTACGGCGACCTCAATCAGTTCTTGTTGAGCCATGTACCGGAAACCCATGTCCCAGCTCCTAATGCCAAAATACTGAGGTTAGTTGTTTTCTTTAACCATTTTCTACCTGCAGACGCATTTTAAGGCAATAGCAGCAGACGACATTTGAAAACATTGTGACCAAATGTGAAATTGCTCATGATGAGCACTTTCTCCTTTGGCCACAAATGT
>JAUELF010000011.1:445127-456174 GCA_031471495.1 Clinocardium nuttallii
GAAGCATTTGAAAGCTGTCATAGGTATGACAATACCCATGACATATACTTTGTTTGAAGCATTTGAAAGCTGTCATAGGTATGACAATACCCATGACATATACTTTGTTTGAAGCATTTGAAAGCTGTCATAGGTATGACAATACCCATGACATATACTTTGTTTGAAGCATTTGAAAGCTGTCATAGGTATGACAATACCCATGACATATACTTTGTTTGAAGCATTTGAAAGCTGTCATAAGTATGACAATACCCATGACATATACTTGTTTGAAGCATTTGAAAGCTGTCATAGGTATGACAATACCCATGACATATACTTTGTTTGGAGCATTTGAAAGCTGTCATAAGTATGACAATGCCCATGACATATACTTTGTTTGAAGCATTTGAAAGCTGTCATAAGTATGACAATGCCCATGACATATACTTTGTTTGAAGCCTTTAAAATCTGTCATAGGTATGACAATACCCATGCCATATACTTTGTTTGAAGCCTTTGGAAGCTGTCAGTGGTATGACAATACCCATGACATATACTTGTTTGAAGCATTTGAAAGCTGTCATAGGTATGACAATGCCCATGACATATACTTTGTTTGCATTGAGCTTATTTTTGTTTTCATTTTATTTGATGTGTATTGTTTAACATGCTTGACGTCTTGAAATGTTCTTGTTCGCGGGATTGCAGAAATGTCGAATGATAAAAGACAAAAAGTGACACATAGTTCTTGTTTTGGATATATTCATCTTTATCGTTATGCAACTGCATTGGAACAGCAAACTTAGTTTCGTTTCGTGATTTAGTTTCATTAATAATGTCTGAACTATGATACAAGTAGAGTACACAATAACAATCTGATCATTTATTTCTTTGATGCGATCTCTATTGTAATGATATAGTATACTAGATATTGGCCTTCCTGTGTGGAAAACCAACATTGTGGACTTTGCGTAAAGTATCAACCCGGATCAGCCTTAGCATGCCAGGCTAACCTTGACAGACACTTTTGGCCACTGTATATTTTCTGTTATATAGATTATTACTCTATACCTCTAAACCCCTGATACGAAATGTGTCGGTCCGGTGTAGCCTGCGTAGACTGCGCAAGTTAATCTGGGTCGATATATTACGCAGATGTCATGATGTTTGTTTTCTCGCGGGACGGCTCATATTGTAATTACAGAAGTTTGGAAAAGAACGTCAACCGTGCAAGTAAACCGTGCAAGTAAACCTTGGCATTAGAGAACATAACGTCAACCGTGCAAGTAAACCCTGACATTAGAGAAAAGAATGTCAACCGTGCAAGTAAACCCTGGCATTAGAGAAAAGAACGTCAACCGTACAAGTAAACAATGGCATTAGAGAAAAGAACGCCAACCGTGCAAGTAAACCCTGGCATTAGAGAGAAGAACGTCAACCGTGAAAGTAAACCCTGGCATTAGAGAAAAGAACGTCAACCGTGCAAGTAAACCGTACAATTAAACCGTGCAAGTAAACCCTGGCATTAGAGAAAAGAACGTCAATCGTGCAAGTAAACCCTGGCATTAGAGAAAAGAATGTCAACAGTGCAAGTAAACCCTGGCATTAGAGAAAAGAACGTCAATCGTACAAGTAAACCCTGGCATTAGAGAAAAGAACGTCAACCGTGCAAGTAAACCGTGCAAGTAAACCGTGCAAGTAAACCCTGGCATAAGAGAAAAGAACGTCAACCGTACAAGTAAACCGTACAAGTAAACCGTGCAAGTAAACCCTGGCATTAGAGAAAAACGGCGATTATTTCAACTCTTGGCGGCAACACGGTTACCCTTGATCCGTTACACTAATTTACTCATTCGTATCGATGAGAATATTCAAAAATCGATTCAGGGCAAACTATACTGATGTTTGATATCTGTTGTTCAAATTAAATCTTTCACGTCATTAAAAGTCTCCTTTCTAGCACTTCGTAACGTACGGTTGAGTAACTCTCTAACCGAAGCTCTAAGATTAGCGGATTCTGTTAAGATATAGGAATGTCTGTATTGTGTATCAAATAACATAATATTTTTAAAGTTTGTTCCAGCTGAATTTTAAGTCGTTTGATACAGGAATAACATTAACATCATGTCTATTCATGCTGAATCCAAATATGTAAAGATATGTTCCATGCCCTTCAGGAACTGTTTTTTGTTTTATCTATTTAGGGGACACATAACACTTACTTACGGAATATTCGGATTTTGGCCAGGGTCAAAAATAGAAATAATGACAAATAGTAAGTTTTGGGTACATGGTTTGTGTAAACAATCAACTCTAAGCATGGGTTTGAATTTTGATTTTAATTTTTATAAATGTGAAAAATAAACTCTAAGCATGGGTTTGAATTTTTCAGTTGAACCCACTTCTCTTTCCTGTTTGACAACACTCGTTGCAGAGCTAGGCGTGAATTTAGAGGTAAATTTGAATACCAGCTTTCGCGTTCAAAATTGCTTGAAAGGGAGCCGGAAACGTGGTATTTCCGACTGCATCCACGTATTGCCTATTGTTTTGAGAGTCTGAGTAGCTTTTCAATTTTACACTAACTCCGTGCGTGTTTGTTGGGTGATTTTTGAAAGGGTAAAATTTATCTTTCTGTCATAGTTTTTTCACCCTGTTTCTGACCTCTTTTGTGGACAATTCTTTCCATAATATGGATTGAGAGTGTGACTTTTAGTCATTTGCTTATAATTATGGGACTCCTTGATACAGGAAAACCCTTTTTATGGAACCAGAATGGATATTATGAGAAATATTGAGAGAATAAAGGTTTATGTGTCCCAGGAAACAGAAAATCAGCTTTCAACTGTGTTACAAAATTATGTTCTAATGCTATGGCTCCGTGTAAAATTAAACTATCCCAGTCACGTGACTGATCAACCAGCTATCACCACGTGAGGGGGGTCTCTGCGAAAACCAATTGTGATGCATTTTCGACCACAATGAAGATCAGCAAACAGATTCGTGCAGTCTGATCTAATTTATGTTTCAGGGAACTTCTGTTTGAAAGTATCAATTGTGGGTCCTCCGCATGAAAGCGAAGACAGGTCTATTTCCACGCCATTTTATGATAACATCAATGTTGGTTTTCGCACAGCACCTTTCATATACATTTATTTCTATGTAAACCTATGTGTATTATAATAGGACATTTTAATTTGCACGAATTATACTGGGACGCATGTTCATCGATGATATATTCATTTATTAATTCAAATTCTCATTTTAAAGAAAAATAATTATAAAGCATAAAAGGGCATTCTTAAGATACAGTTTACACGGCATTTAGAAAAAACACAATTTATATTTGAATATATTGTTGAACATTACCTATATTTTAGAACCGTCATATTTGAAATCATTAAGCGATAATTCCATTTACACAGACTTTTTCAGGGCCCGTATTCATCAACGAATCTTAATTTATTATAATTCTAAATTAGAAGAAAAACATATTTATGCATCAATAGAACATTCTTAAGTTAAATTCAAAACGGTTTGTAAAAAACGTTAAACATAATTAAGACGTAATTTAAACTGTTATCTATATATTTCAAAAAACATCAGATGAGTTTAAAAACTGCACATACATGTTTGATGAACGAGTCCGTTGTGCTATCCGTTTTTATCAAATACAACTTTATTGTTAGAAACGCTAAATTTAGTCTTCATTGATTAGATATTTGGTTGATTAACTCCATACAGTCGTAAGACAATGATGTGTAACAGTGATGTAACACATTGTTTCATACCAAATCAATCTACGGTTTAAAATCATCATCTTGTAATCGTCATATCGGTTACAATTTCTCTCGCGAGATGATTACGAGAATTGATATGCGAAATATAACTACAAAGCATGCGTGAGCAACACGATAACTGAAATATGAGCCTCTCGGTAAAAATGTGTCTATAGTGCAAAATCTATGCAGTATTTTTATGGTCTTGTATTTGATAAAACAAAAATAAATTAAGTTCAGTTTTATCAAATACGTATGAGTATCAGCTGACCCGTCATCAGTTGCTGAACTGTATCCACGTTACCCTTTGGAAATTTATTTTTATTTTTGTATTTGTATTTTTATCATAATAACGTTTGTTCTCTTCTTCTCATTACTCTTTTTTTCGTATTATCAGTATTAGCATAATTAAATAATGATATTATTTCTATTATTATCATCACCATTATTATCGGTAAGAACTATTTAACTGTTGTTATATAGTGTTACTCAATGATACGCAGACGCATGTGTGTTATATTTGGTTCGAGATATGCATTGTTTGTTATATTGTGATGTAAGATATGTCAATGCTACTCCGGTGCATTCTTTGTTTTGTTGTTTGCTATATTTTGATGTAAGATTTGTTAACAATACACTGATATGGTTATTTTGTTATACGGTGATGTAAGATATGTCACCTATACACTGATGCATTGTGTGTTATAATGTGATGTGAGATATATCATCGATACACTGATGAGTTGTGTGTTATAATGTGATGTGAGATATATCATCGATACACTGATGAGTTGTGTGTTATATTGTGATGTGAGATATATCATCGATACACCAATGAGTTGTGTGTTATATTGTGATGTGAGATATATCATCGATACACTGATGAGTTGTGTGTTATATTGTGATGTGAGATATATCATCGATACACTAATGAGTTGTGTGTTATATTGTGATGTGAGATATATCATCTATACACTAATGAGTTGTGTGTTATATTGTGATGTGAGATATATCACCAATACACTAATGAGTTGTGTGTTATATTGTGATGTAAGATATGTCACCTATAAACTGGTGCATTGTGTGTTATATTGTGATGTGAGATATATCATCGATACACTAATGAGTTGTGTGTTATATTGGGAGGTGGGATATATAATCGATACACTAATGAGTTGTGTGTTATATTGCGAGGTGGGATATATAATCGATTTTATGATGAGTTGTGTGTTATATTGTGTTGTGAGATTTATCATCGATACACTGATGCATTATTTGTTACATGTCTATTGTTATTCGAGATATGTCAATGATACTTATGCATTTGTGTCGTTGTGATGTAAGATATATATCAATGATACACTGATGTATTGTTGGATAAATTGTGGTGTTGGATATTTCAATGCTGCACTGATGCATTATAATGCAATGATGCATGTTTTGTTAAGTTTAGATGTAAGATATATCAACGATACACTAATGCATTATTTGTTATATTGTGATGTAAAACATTTTAAGAAATACCATTGTTTTTTATGTAAAAACAATTTAAGATATACCATTGTTTGTTATATTGTGGTATTTGTCAATGCTACACTTATCGATGTATTTTCATTGACATACTTATATCCTGCAGGAAATATTAAGAAGTAAACACATATTTACTGATTTTGTTAAAGGCTTAATGCAAATGCCTTATAACAAGATGAACAACCGGCCGTCTAACGGAACAATGCCTTGTTTCATCTTTAATGTGGCATTCATGAGAAGTATTGGGTTTTCGTTTTTAAAATATAACATCGTGCGCTAAATAACATTGGGATCCGTGAAACATAGTATCTACAAAATGGAAGCTATTTGTGCAAATAGATGCAAAATAGTGTTGAAACCAACGCGTAGATATGATTATGTCATGAACTTATTTTGTCATTTGATAAACTAAAAGAGAGGGTTACCTTCGACATATTCAAATGTGTTAACACACTATACTAGACGTGTGGTTATTGTAATTACACCATTTGAATTGGAAATCATAAAAATGGATGTGAATTTATTTCCTCTATAGTTTCCATTTTTGGAGCACCAAACGAAAATATGACGTATTTACGGATTGTTAAAGCACACGAAATACAATTCTAGAACCATTTTCTAAATGGGCATGTACTTAGGAAGCCATAAGTAAGACACAACTCCACAATAATTATATTGATATAAATGTATGTCGACAACTTATGTTTTGTAAAGAAAACAACTATTTTAAATACGTTTAGTATGCTGCTCAAAGGGGTGTTTCAAAAGCATGACTTATATTATTGACCTATGCCATGGGATATCCGATTAGGTAAGTATTTGCGAAAATAATTTTCCGAATGTTCATGTTTACAAATTTATTCTGTTCAAGAATCGCTGAAGGCACATTTTCCAGATTAAAAATTTGCAGCAGACGATTTTTCGACATCTTGAAAAAAAAAATGAATCTCTCAAAAAATGTCCGAATTATTAATTATTAACTTGAGCTGTAACGTTTGGCAAAAGGGAAAACAATCTCATTGTGGGCAATTGATTCCTTTGCTATATTTTTTTTTAAAAAAAGACGTCTGTTGTGGATGTGCCAATATGCATCTGCATATTTTAAAGGGTTAACGAAATTGACTTTATCGAATCGTCCATTAACACCCTATGAATCATTGATATATAGACTGAGTGAAAAAGGGGAACCCTTGTCGTTTATAGACATCGCATTGTTAGGCACAATCTGGTGAGACTTGGCTTAACGCTGATTCATTAAGATATATGCTTTAGATAACACGAGTTTCTTTGAATGAAAAAATTAAAAAATCTGTCAGACATTATGTATATTCAAAAAGGCATGCGCATCCGACTTTTATATGGTAAGATTGGGAGAAGATTTTTCGGACATTTTGTCCTGACGGGTTCTCTATCGTCTGCTGCAATCGGACAAAAGTCCCTGCTATCTTCGCACGTCCAATCAAATATGATTAAAACTTGGAAGAATCTTTGTGTTATCGGTTACTCGCTCATTAATCTGAACAATAAACACCGGTAGGTGGCGTTGTAAAGATACGATTTGCATACTGGGAATCCCCGGGTATTATTAGGAATCCCGGTGTTCCGGTATCGTTTGTATGTTGTAAAACCTGTAACTTTGACAATTGCTATCAAGCAATGAAAACATCATTGTTTTCCAAATATGCTGACATGCTTGTTACTTTTAGTGCAGTTACAACGGCTTTTTAATGGAGGGGGGGGGGGGGGGTATTTGTATTTTGCTCAAGCTCAATTTAAAGTTAAATGACTAAACATTTGGACGGACTGAAAATGAAAGACACATATTTGCACTGAATTTAAACATCGTAACCAATATACAATTATAATAATTACCATTTCGGTAAGTTTTGTCAGAGATATATACAAAATACAAATGTGTATATATCTCTGGTTTTGTTTAACCGGTGTTTTTCGCCGCCATCATGTTATTTCATGTCATGACGTTCTTGTTTTCATTACCAGTATTGTTTGTAAGTTTATCCGGACGCCGGAGTTTAAGTCGTTTTGCTTTCTCTGTTTATTCTAGGCGCCGAGTAAGGTAGCAACTACATCCACGATTAAAGTATATTTGTGCCGTCCGCATGAGAAAACCAACATTGTGGACTCAACGTAAAATATAAACCCGAATGAGACTAAGCATGCGGTGCAGGCTAACCTGGACAGACACTTATCGCCTCCTCCGTTTCATGAATCATTACTCTATGCCTCTATCCCCCTGAGACAGAATGTGTTGGCCCTGATCAGTCTGCGCGGACTGGGTCGATACATTACACAGAGGCCATACTGTTGGTTTTTTCATGGGACTGTTCATTTTATGACAGTATTATAGTATCGAAACCGAGTCTCACTCTCTCGATGCGGCCGTCCCTTAAAGTAACATCATTAAAGTGGTATACTATAAGTAATCGTTAGATGTACTCCTTAATATCCGTGGTGTATATACTAGTACATGTATAACGTCTAGTTGTACAACGTTTAACGTCGTTTTCAACGGTACTTTAGGTATATATGAAGGAGCTAACATTCTCATATGTCCCACCAGTTCATCACACAGTTTAATTCTCTGACAACTGGCTACCTTCCCACTTAGCCTGTCAGACAGTGTATTGTTTGAAAACGAGTTACGTTAATTAAGTGTGTTAACCATTGAAAAGCACTAATGGCCGAGGCAGGATTCGACATAATGATATCGCAATAACGGTAATATTGGAATTCTCTATCAAGCCAAAGGTATGTGGCAAGTCATCGTCTTATACCCCTGGAACTTTGATGACGCTACAGCTTCATCAACAACATAACATAATGATAACGGAAATCATGCCATGGGTGCCGGCGATGGTGGCAATACGGTCCGAATGAGATCAATCTGTGTGTCATGTCATATGTAAAACCTATCAACGGATAACCGACCATTTAGGGGCTGTATTTATGTTTGATCAGCGCTGCGTCCAATTGACAATGAAAACAAAAACATGCTTCGCAAACACCTAGTATCTTTCGGTTACGTCCATTAAAACCGGCTTTGTTTCGTTAAAACGAAATGGGTTTTCCACGTTTAACGGTAAAGCGCTGTGTTTATTGAACGCAGCTTAGATATCCTAGCATTAACTGTTTACCTAAGCAACGGGAAGATGTGCGAACTGTCAAGGCTGGAGATTTTTATTTAAAGAGCAAGCAAGGTAAGACCAACTCGAAGGATGGATGCCCTGTCCCTCATACATACATAGCTATTACATACGCATTTTGACTCATGCAAAGTCGACTTTTAGAAAGAAAGAAAAAATCAATACTCATCCTTTCATTTATAGAGATTTACCTTGTTTTCCATAGAATATATCAGAGTGGTTTGATGCAGATTTGGGCCGTCTAGCGAGAAATCAACAATGTGGTCTCTGCGTAAAGTGTCGACTCTGGTCAGTCTAAGCATGCAGCGCAGGCTAACCCGGACAGACACGTATCGTCTCCTGTTGATTTTCTGTTTCAGGAATCATTAATCTATACCTCTATCCCCGGATCAGTCGGTACGGACAGCGCAGGCTGATCTGGTCGATACATTACGCAGATGCCATAATGTTGGTTTTCTCGCGGAAAGGCTCTTTTGTCGTATGTGGGAACATGTTAAGTGAACTGGCCGCCGTGACAAAACTTGATTGTTTAATATAGTGTAACATGATGAAAAAGGATTCACCCAAACTTGATTGTTTAATATATTGTAAATGAAAAGGGATTCTTCCAAACTTGATTGTTTAATACATTGTAAATGAAAAGGGATTCTTCCAAACTTGATTGTTTAATATATTGTTAAATGAAAAGGGATTCTTCCAAACTTGATTGTTTAATATATTGTAAATGAAAAGGGATTCTTCCAAACTTGATTGTTTAATATATTGTAAATGAAAAGGGATTCACCCAAACTTGATTGTTTAATATATTGTAAATGAAAAGCGATTCTTTCATACTTGATTGTTTAATATATTGTAAATGAAAAGGGATTCACCCAAACTTGATTGTTTAATACATTGTAATGAAAAGCGATTATTCCATACTTGATTGTTTAATATATTGTAAATGAAAAGGGATTCTTCCAAACGTGATTGTTTAATATATTGTAAATGAAAAGGGATTCACCTTAACTTGATTGTTTAATATATTGTAAATGAAAAGGGATTCTTCTAAACTTGATTGTTTAATATATTGTAAATGAAAATAGATTCTCCCAAACTTGATGATGGAGGTTCGATCCCAATCCAGGTCATACCAAATCATTTCAAATTAGTCCTAAGTGCTGCCCTCCGTTGCGCTCAGAGTTTTGCGAGGTTAGCATAACGACTGACTGGCTGGTTCAGGGTAAATTGACCAGTACAACTGGTAACTTACCCAGGAAACGCCGTGATATCACTGAAAGGTTTTTGAAAGCAGTTTAAACACTAATATCACTCAATCAATCAATCAAAACGTGATTGTTTACTATATTGTAAATGAAAAAAGATTAGTCCAAAGTTTAAATTGTTTAATATTGCAAATAAAACGGGACTATTCCAAACCATATTGTTTAATATTGCAAATAAAGCGGGACTATTCCAAACCATATTGTTTAATATTGCAAATAAAACGGGACTATTCCAAACCATATTGTTTAATATTGCAAATAAAATGGGACTTTTCCAAATTGTATTGCGAATGGACACAGACGTATACACTTAATGGATTGAAAGCCGGATAAAAAAAAGCAATTGTTAAGAATAACCAGAAGACAGTGCTGAAGGTCGCGGCTTCGATCCTCGAATGGGTTATACAAAAGACTTAAAAAATGGTTGTAAGAGCTTTCTCTGTGGTTAGCATTACGACTGACGTGCTGGTGTCTGGATAAATGGACAAGTAGTACTGATAAATTACCCTGGAAACGCCGTAATATAACTGAGAAATGGTTGAAAGCATGTTAAGGGGGATTAGATGAGGTATTATTCGACTATCGGATGCACACCTATACATGATGTTATGTATGGCGTGCAAGTATCTTTAACAGTTAAACATTTCTCACCTGCATACGCATTTTGACGCAATAGCAGCAGACGACTTTTGAAAGCATTGTTGCCAAACGGGAAATTGCGCAATTTCTCCTTTGGTCACAATGTTTTCAACTTTATTTTACAATAAAGCTATCTTTTACGAAGATGTTTCAGTGTTTTGTTGGAATGTTTTCAAAGTCGTCTGCTGCAGATTTGTTGTATGTGGGAAAAGGTTTAACGTGGTTTCGTTCTCATCCCGCTGTATATTTTCTAAAATCTTTTCTACCTGCAGAATCATTTTGACGCATCTTCAACAGACGGATTTTGAAAACTTTGTTTGTCAGTTGATTCCGTGAGAACCCCCAATAACTAGACACAGCTCGTTTTCATGTTATAATATTTCTACCCCTCATTGTTACTAGCCCTTCACTCTTTCACTGCCTAATTTCACAAAATCGACTCTTCCATGTTGGAAAATGTCACGTATCACACGCTGTCTCACCATAATCTGCATTGTTCGCAAAAACCTTTAATTGCCTTTGGCAGGAAAAGAGTTCATACACGAAGTATAAGTATAGTATTGTATGATACTAACATTTAACCCATGCAGAAATATAATGTAACCACTGACATATACTTTGTATAATATGTCTTCCTAATGGAAGAAAGTCAGTAAACACTATATATGATAACAACTCTTTATTTAAC
>JAUELF010000011.1:489051-506019 GCA_031471495.1 Clinocardium nuttallii
AACTAAGCTATCTAACACTGTCGTGTCAATATTGTTTATAAATGTTTCTTTACATTTAAAATCCCAGGGGCATTGTCGACTTGTTCCACTACTGTTGTTTATATTTAGTCGGTGTATATTATTAAATGAAAATGACAAATTTAGTAGTGCATGACCATCAGAAAAGAGCGGGTCAGTTTCAACAATGTCAAACTCTTTGATAAATTTGAGCAGCTCTATAAAGGTAATTGCGTAATCAATAACTTATGTCTGCCTAAATGTATAATGACCGATGCCGTTGTCATTGCCATGTCTGCCATTTATAATGAAAAAATTAGAGTATTTGCAAATATCAATGATATATGTTCCATGGGAATTTGTTTTGTCATCACATGAAAATCGTTCAAGCGGCACGCCTAACTTTTCAAGTTCGGTGTGCTGATTGAAATAATCCACAGTATCAGGATCGAATGCAAATTGGTCAATTAAAAAACTATCTGAAACTGTAAAATATCTTAGTTAACTTGTTAGTGAGATAAGTATCGTGATATTTATGTTGTTAACTAGTAATGTAACTAGTTAGCTTCTTAATGAGAACAATATTCTTTAGATTACTGTTAAATGATTAACGTGTTATGTAACTAGTTAATCATGACTGACCTCTTGCACCTGCATGTGTATATATAATGATCGGGGTAAATCAACGTGGTTCGTTGTTCACCAACAACATAAACAATGATTGATTTGAATGTAACGCCGTTTTCAACAATAATTCCGTCATATCACGGCGCCCAGTTTACCTACTTATGTGGTGCCTGTCTTTAAAACACCAGTAGAACACACTTTCAAAGCAACTAGCTGTTTTTTCAATTTAGATTGAAAGACGAAAGACGGTTGTCACCCGACTTTTGTTAAACGTCAGAAGGATTGTTGGCCGAGCTTGAATTCAAACTTGACAGCCCGTGATGCTACCGACTGCTGGCGCACAACGAATACAAACATATCTTTATAAGCTTTTGCTGCATTCTTGTTTTGACTTGACCGGTATGCATGCGAAATAAGAATTGTAAATGTAAATGCTAATACTGTTTAAAATTCCTCAAATAGGAATAAATTGTTTTTTCATAAGTGTACTTCTGTCTTTGTTCATTATGCTCATTACACAAGCCCTAATAAAAACCAACTGTGGACTGTATGTAAAGTATTGACTTAGATCGGCTTCCAAGTCCTCGCAGACAAATCCTGCATACATTTTCAGCCTCTGTGAATACAAGTAAATCCTGAGACAGGAAAAACACCCGAGATTAAAATTGTTTGTCCAATACTGGCTGGTCTAGTTTAGTTTTAATAATTTTGACAGATGTCACATAAAAAACCTAACCATGGTTTCTGGGTTCGAAACATTACTTCATACCGGGAATATCCTTTAGTCTGACAAACAGCCGGTTCACCGCTTATATTACCATGCAATATAATTGTATCGGTCAGTTCAGGGAATGTTACTTTGTGGTTGTGTGTCCCTGGTCCGGAAACATTTCGCTGTTAGTATTTTACAAAACATATTGTGTCCAGCGTATTTCGTTTCGCACTGCCGACTCATGTGAGAAACATTTCCATTACTTGCAGGGAAATTGTACAATAAAATGTTGACCTGGCCACTAGTACGTTAACATTTTGTACACACAGATTATGTCCATAATCACTCACAACAACACTTTTGATAATACTGAATTTACTGGGCTAATCTCGAGAACAAACATAATAAAATGTGTGGGTACTGGTAACAAAGAAACAAACTTTATCAACCAATCAATGTGGCTTTAACAACTTTTGTAAAAGGTCACCAAAGAAACATTTCTATCAAATTATATAGGTATCTAACAAGCAAATTCAGTAGAACAGATCTTTAAAGATTGACAGATTTTCTCTTTTTCTGATGCCGCAGCAACTGATGTTCTTCATTGAATTTAAATCTTTGAACACATTTGAAAGAAGACCAATATTGGTTAAAAAATTTCAAGATGTTTACGAGGGGATTCACTTTTAAAGCTAAAAGTTAACAACGACTTACAGAGAGTGATCAGAAAACATCACCTTGAGCCTTCGGCTCAGATGATCTAACAAGAGGGCCGTGGTGGCAATAGATCGCTTACTGAAATTATACAATGATATATATAATGAACTTAGTTAAGTAATCATTTAGACAATTATTCTGACAAAACAAAATGTCAACATGCTCAAGCTAAAATTGCTGCCTCCTGAGTTTTGAAACGATTTTCCTCCAATGCGCCCTAGTTTGGCACAGTTTCTAACTTGCACAATGTTAGATAGAGATAGATGTTCTGATAAACGTTCAAGAAAATCGGAAACAAAATGTACCCTGTATACTGTTAGATGGAGATACATATTCTGATAAACGTTCAAGAAAATCGGAAACAAAATGTAATCTGTATAATGTAAGATGGATATAAATGTTCTGATAAACGTTCATGAAAATCGGAAACAAAATGTAACCTGAATACGGTTAGATGGAGATAAATGTTCTGATAAACGTTCACAAAAATCGGATACAAAATGTAACCTGTATACTGTTAGATGGAGATACATATTCCGATAAACGTTCACGAAAATCGGATACAAAATGTAACCTGTATACTGTTAGATGGATATACATTTTCTGATAAACGTTCATGAAAATCGGTACCAAAATGTAACCTGTATACTGTTAGATAAAGATAAATGTTCTGATAAACGTTCATGAAAATCGGAACCAAAATGTAACCTGTATACTGTAAGATGGAGATAAATGTTCTGATAAACGTTCAAGAAAATCGGGAACAAAATGTAACCTGTATACTGTTAGATGGAGATAAATGTTCTGATAAACGTTAAAGAAAATCGGGAACAAAATGTAACCTGTATAATGTTAGATGGATATACATGTTCTGATAAACGTTTAAGAAAATCAGGAACAAAATGTAACCTGAATACGGTTAGATGGATATACATGTTCTGATAAACGTTTAAGCAAATCTGGAACAAAATGTAACCTGAATACGGTTAGATGGAGATAAATGTTCTGATAAACGTTCATGAAAATCGGGAACAAAATGTAACCTGTGAACTGTAAGATGGAGATAAATGTTCTGATAAACGTTCAAGAAAATCGGAAACAAAATGTAACCTGAATACGGTTAGATGGAGATAAATGTTCTGATAAACGTTTAAGAAAATCGGAAACAAAATGTAACCTGTATACTGTTAGATGGATATACATGTTCTGATAAACGTTCAAGAAAATCGGAAACACAATGTAACCTGTATACTGTCAGATGGATATACATGTTCTGATAAACGTTCAAGAAAATCAGGAACAAAATGTAACCTGTATACTGTCAAGACGAGCAATTTAATCTTTTGCCACAATGCTCGTTCCGAGCTGGTATCCCCTGTATTTGTATTGATTGCCAAAAAAACTAAAATTAACAATTAAAGAGTTTATATATCTTTTCCCTATCAAGTTGCAAACACATACAAAAGTGAAGATGTAGATTAGACTGAACAAACTTAATAGGCATACATATTCAGGCTAAAAGACACATGTACTACGTGGTTAACAAAGGTATATTACTTAAGTTTTCGATTGTCTGACCGTGTTAGGTCGATGGGGTTGATGGGGCTTTTTCTGCGTTCAGTTCATATTTGAGAAATTTCTTATGTATCACCAGTTTGAGTCCAGCAAAGTTTGCACGCATCGGCATGTCATTCTTAACAACAGGTGTAGACTGTTCCGTATCCGGGTTAAATGTGAACATATCAGTAAAAATTGTGTTTCCACATTCCCCGCCAACTATAAGAATATTTCCCTTGTGATGTATCGCCCCAAACCTTCGTCTATTGAAATCACGTATCTTAGCAACGCGATTACACACTACGTCATCAGTAAGCGCGAGGACATTCCCATCTGTGCAAACGATATAGATCTTCTTATCACAGACGACGGCGCGACTTAATTTACATGCATAGGGCAGGTCATCAACTCTCGTACATGTGTGAGATCTAGTATCGAAATACTGAACAATGTTTGTTTCTTTCTCCTCAGTTAACATCCCACCAAACACGTAGATGCGTTCTTTGTCAACAGCCGCCGTCATGGACCGGACATCCGTTACTAGATTACCAGCGTGTGACCATAACCTGGAATTGATTGTATACTCACTGATGTCCGATAGAGTGCGCTTTGATTCGTCTTTTTGATTGTCGTCATAGCCTCCCAGTAGGAAAAGAGACTCGCCGACCGCCACCATGGCATGCCGCCGCCGGCCAACCTCCATGTTCGGACAACGTAACCATTCGTTACTGTCCGACTTATACTGTAACAAAGAGTCAAGCTTTTGTGATCCTCCAGACACGTAAATGTCATTTCCATACACACATGCCGCGAACTCACGACCCAGTTTCCAAGGTAAAGACATTAGTTGGTACCAAGTATTGCTCGTAAAGCTATAAGCGAACACATCTGCTACTTTCTCGTTAGTGGAATTATAACCCCCAATCACCACGGTAATTTCTTCCATATTTGCGTACTTCCGGTACACAACACGCGGTGAATTAAAATCTGGTCGTCTTGAAGGCAACATTTGATAACTGATCGCTTCTTTTACAATAAAGCGACATCGCTGGTTCTCAACCACAATGTCCATTGGTTCCACTTCGTGGAGTAAGTACTCCGACCCCAGCAAAGGCAACCGTAAGTATTCAAATAGTTTTGACATATGCTCTTTCCGGTTTTCTACGTCAAACTTATACCAACCGAACACAGCATCGCATACGATCTCTTCGTTTGCCACATTGAGATCATCGTCATTTATTATGGCCGAGATCTCTTCTGCATCCATAAAGTTGAAATCGTCAGTTTTGTTAACTTCTGCGAAGTTTTCTAAGATGGTATACCATGCTTTCTTACTAAGTTCTGCACATTCGTGAGATCTTGCGAGTTTCCACGCCCCTATACAATTCTCTATACAAATATGTCCGATCAGAAACTCTTCACACTTTTGGTGTAACAGTTTGATTTGAAACATCGTTGCCGCTTTCAAGAGATCTTCCGCATTTTCGAAAGAAATGTTTAACTTTCCAGAATATATAAAATCCAGTATGTCCACAAATGTCGAGCTTTCAATTCCCTGCAGACGAACTATTCCGTCATAGCATTCTCGCATACCAGACGAAAACATTGCATCAAAGTATTGTGACACAGAAGCGAGAACTACTTTGTGACAGCGGAATGTTTTACCGTCCACGATAACTTCTACGTCTGTATGCTTTCCGGCGAAATACATGTCTTCAAGCGCGTCAAATACAAGCGTTGACACCTTTAACCTCCATTCTGAAGAGGATTGAGATTGTTTCCCCTGGCTGAAGACTGCTATACCTTCCATCATCTGTAATAGACACATCAAATATTTAGTGTATCCTCTCCAGCGTAACATTCTAACTTACAATGTATAAACGTGTCGGAACAAGTATAAATATTACAAGATTTCAGATACAGTTATACCCATTAACTACACATCTAAGTTTGACGTCAATATAGCCATAACAATGGAACACAGTAAAGTAATGACGTAGTAGCAATGGGAGTAAGGCTGTAACTTGTGACGGACTTATGCCTCTGAGTATTGGATCTTCCAAATCAATACAGAAAACAATAACAAATGTAAAATGTCGTGTTACCCTTAACAGTATCGGTATTAGTATATCATGTGACTTTGTCCAAGTACGAGAATGTGGTATAATGTCGAAGTTCTGTGTCTACATAGAGTGTTGGTTAAATTTGTAAGTAAGTCTAAATACTGAGACTTTATAAAGTATCCATTTCTTCTAATAAAACATCAGTTATGTTATCAGATTGGTTCTAATATAAATGCTCTTAAATGAAATAAACCAATAGGATTTAAATTAGACAAGAGCTGTCCGTAAGACAGCATGCTCGACTATTTGGTCATTTGATACTATATACAACAGTTGTTATTGAGATAGTGGCTTGATAGTATAGAATTATAAATCAAGTTGGATAAGTCGTGTTTGAATAGCATCTGCTGTTTGTGAGAAAAGGCCGTGCATGCGAAGCTTTAACCCAAATTTCTAACTAAAAAGGAGCCATAATTTTTGATAAATATACAGTCAGGAGTTACCTAACTTGATGTTTGATATCTTTAAAGACTATTGACGTTTTAAATCAATCCTGGAGTGGTTACTGAGATATGCGCACGATAGTACCTTGCATGCAAAACATTTTCAAAGTCAAACAAAGGCCATATTAAGTTGTACTCAATTCATACAATAGTTATCTAACTTGACTGTCTGACATCCCTGAATATATGAATGAAGTTTCAAGTCAATATCATTAGGAGTTACTGAGATATAGTCATGAAAGTAGCTTGCATGAATAACTTTAACCAGAATGTAAAAAAGGGCTATAATTTGCATTTTATTCTAGAAAGAGTTATCAAACTTATTTGCTTATAAAGGTTGGAAAGGGTTGCATAAAATGTCAATGCAATGCATCAAGTAAATACAGAGATATGGATTCTTAATGTAGTCGCACGCAAAACCAGAGCTTCTAAGTAAAAACAAGGGCCATAATTGTGTCAAAATCTTATATAGAGTAATGGGACTTGTCCTGCTAGCTCATTTTGGTGATGTTTAATAGGTGTGTGAAGTTTCAAAGTAATAGCAACTGTTGTTTTTTAGATAAAGCCTTGCATGCAAAACTTTAACCAAAATTTCTCAGTACAAAAAGGGTCATAATTGTGTCGAAATCTGATAAATTATAACACTTGTCCTGCAAGGTCATTTGATGATGTTTAATGAGTGTTTGAAGTTTCAAAGCAATACCACCTGTGGTCTTTGAGATAAAGCCTTGCAGGCAAAACTTTAACCAACATTGCAACGCAAACGCCGACGCACAAATCACTGTAATAGCTCTTATAGTCTTCGAATAGTCGAGCTAAAAGGGAAAGGAAATAAAGTGTGTCTAGGGGAAAAGGGGATCTCATGATATCCCACGTACTTGTACTTAAAATATACATATCAGAGTCACAATTAGGATACAATTATAGCTTCCACCAATTGCCGTTATGCATGTTAGCCGGCGAAGAAGACGCTGTCTAGACTTTGGATATATACATTCGTGCTTGCATAATGAAATATTAAGTTTATGACTGAATTCGATACAAATCTAACTAAGATTTTAGAACAAACACACCGCCCCTTATATAGACCTCTTCAACTAGCATGAATCACTTTGCTGTTGGCACTTATAATAAATGCTGTGTAACTCTTAATGCAAAAATGCAAAAAGCTAAAGATAAATCCCTGTATCATATTAACATGGGCAGGGCACTTTCGTTAAACATTTGATATGCACTGTTTCTACCCGTCATTCTCTTGATATGGCAGAAAATGAATAATTTATATTCAAACAAGATTATTGTTGCTATGGTTGTTTTATCAATAATGCATTCGTTTTTCGACCAACTGGAGAGTAATTAGGTCGGTTTAGTATTGTTTGGTGAGGGTAAACATGTAATGCGTAAATAAAATGTATATATATGTCTGTCCTGCATGTAACCTGATCCTTACAGTTCAGCAGTATATGTATAATCGCCGATGTACGCAAGGAGACGTTAACAGTTTTCTCTCATACAGACACATTTTGACGCAAACGAATTCAAGAAATTACGAGCAATTTCACCTTTTGTCAAAATGTTTAAAATTTGATTTAAAAAGTGTTCTTTCATTTAACGAGAGTTTCAACATGTTTAACTTGGTGTTTTCCAAGCCGTCTGTTGCAGATTTCTTGGACAATAGAAAGGTGTACATGCAGTGTGCACGTCTGTTTGTTGATGAGGTTTTCAAAACCTTCTAACCATCGACTTTTTGGCGGACATAAGACATCAGGACTAGTATACGTTGTGAAGAAGGCTGAACACTGGTCGCTACGTTTAAAACTTATTAATATCACAATATAATAGTATTCAGGAAGTTCGGTCACATTGGAAATGTTTAAAATTTAAACCCGACTACGAAATTGCCGACCATATGGCAGGACACTTAACGTGGCAAAACACTACCACAATTTATTTTCATTTCAAGTCTCAAAATGAGAACACATGAAATAACATTTATTTATAAAATATTCAAATACATAAGAGAGAGAAAAAATAAATTCCGTATTATCAGGCTTACTATTAAATACGTTTAATTATTTCCCACATTCAACACAACTTAAAAGACATCTAAGCAAAAGCACAGAAAATCTCTATAAGTGAAGGCATAATTACTGAAAAAAAGTGAAAACATTAAGGCAAAATGAGAAATTGCTTCCTTCTTCTTTTGTTAAACCTCGTATGCTGCAGAGGTATCAGAAAGAGTATGTATGAGGGAAATGGTTAGGTGGGGAATCCCTTGATGAATACGTAACACAAAAGCGAATGGCGTTGATCAAGTTTAAATTAAAAAAGAGGAACATTAATTGATCGGGGGATCACGTCGTTGTTAACAATTTTCCAGTTTTTCACCTGTCCATGTGTTACTCCACGCAACATCCTTTCCAAGCAACTGGCTGATTTGCTACATAGACATTGATAGAAGACGGTTGTCGCACACTATTTGTTATAACACTTCGGAAAGATGGATGCCGAGTCGAAGTGTGAACTCACAACCCCTGGATTGACAGCCAGTGTTGCTACCGACTGAGCTGTCGGGGCTGGGAACAAAATGAGCACAGGTATATTTCAGTATTGATTACAACGGTATTTCCAAATAGCCGGCCATAAACTTAGAACACTGTACCAGTAAACAGTATAATCAATATTGTAATCGCGTGTAGCTCTCGACCTTTAAAATCAAAGCGCTGAAGGAACCTTGGTATAGGGGCATATGTAAGATAAACATATATGTCATAGTTTAAATTGTTATTGACACATATGCAATTCGAATGATATTTTTGATAGCAGAGGTTTCTTCTCTTTAAAAAGGCCGAATACGCTACCATATTTTGAATAAGTTACAGGTTATTTAAAATGTACCAATGGGTCTCTCTCAACAGCTACAACAACAACAACAACATCATCAACAGTGTTGTTTGGCAACATCAAAATATGCAGTTTTAGGTCAAATCTGATTAAGTAACAAAAAAGGAACAAGGAACATATATATATATATAACTTTACATTTGAATGAGGAACAAGGAACCAACTTCACATTCGAATAAGGAATGAGGAACAAGGAATAGGGAACGGCCAAATAAGCAACAGTAAGTAACAGGTGATTTAATATGTACCAATCTCTCACTTTCATCCTTTACAACAACAACCATCTCAAAATAGTGTTGTTGGCAACATAAACTAATGCATTTTGAATGATATTTTGGCAGAGCTTCTTTTTTTAATACGGTTGAATAAGTAACAGGTTTTGGGGGGCTTTAGACCCTGGTTATAGTAATATAACCATTTTTTCGGAGTTTGCAGCCTGTGAATTGTTGTAAGCACCGATAAAGGCAGGGTGAGACTGCGCGAGAAAAATAGATCATCATTGTTTCAACATATCTGCATTTAAAAGGTTAATATCTCCCCAAAAAAGATCAGTATAAGGTTGTTGGAACATCAGTGAAAAACTTAAGGCGTGATTACTCCAATATAAGTTTAACACATTTTTTGAAAATTAATGCGCTGAGAGGTCAAATATGGAAGCATATTAATATTCGCGTGGAACAAAGAAGTCGCGTGAAAATGCAGGGGCGGATTCACCTTGGGGCCTGTAGGGCCCGTGCGACGAAACATGTTAAGTTGTATACTTGTGAGCTCTTGCACTCAAGTGAGCGTTATAGGGCTCCTTTTTTGTGAATACCAATTTCATAATATTTAATATGTTTGATATGATCTGTTAACTTCTCAAGAATAACTACATAAATATAAGCTGCAATTGTTATTTCCTTTCACATTTCCTCTTCTTCTTCTCATTTCTTCCTGCAGCCTCCAGGCCGTCAGAACTATAATACTTTGATTTAATAAGTAACAGGCGATTTAAAAATGTACCAATGGTTTTATGTTATCATATACAGCAAAAACAGCATCAGCAATGTGAATTTCAACATCAACAAATGCAGTTTTAAGTAATGTTTTGGATAGAAAAGTCTTTTTTTTCCCATGAAAACGGCCAAATGAGTAACAGGATTTTCGAATAAGTAACAGGTTATTTTATAGGTACTTAACAATCTCGGTCAGCATCTACAACAACAACAACAACAACATCACATTTGCTGTTAGCAACATCAATGTATGCAGTTTGAATTGATTTTCTGAATAAGTAAACGTAACGAATAAGTTACAGGTTTTTTGAATAAGTAACAGGTGATTTGAAATATGCTAATGGCTCTCCGTCAGCATCTACAACAATAACAATATCACAAATTTGGTTTGCAACATCAACATATGCAATTCGAATGATATTTGTGATAGCATAGACTGCTTTTCTTGAAAAATGCCGAATAACTAACCAGATTTTGAATAAGTAACTTATTTATAATGTACAAATAGGTCTCTCTCATTATCTACAACAACAACAACATCATCAAGACTGTTGTTTTGCAACATCAACATATGCAGTACTTTAGATCAAATCTGAAAAAGTAACGAATAAGGAACAAGGAATAAGTAACCAACTTCACATTTAAATGAGGAATAAGGAACAAGGAACAAGTAATCAACGTCCCATTTGAATAATGAATAATGAATAAGGAATAAGGAATAGGTAATGAACTTCACGGAGGTTAATTTATATACATTTTTTTTCAATTTGAAAAAAACATTAAGCAACAATAATACTGTACATTATAAAAAGCTGATTTAGCAAGTAACTTGTTGGAGGACAGTGGTGCAGGGGTATAACATCGGTCTCTCGTACCAACGTTCCCGGGTTCCAATCCCGTGATGAGTGGGATCTGATCTTGAGATTTTCCCCCATTCAAACGGCGCGAGTACTAGTTACGTCTCCAGGAAAGCTGAAAGCTTGTTTCAAAATTCAAATTCAAGGAAGGCAGAGACCAACCGTAACGTAACTTATGACACCTGCTTAAAATAACTGCAACCATGTTTAGGATACAAATGGATTCTTGAAACCTTCTACGACTTATTGGAAAATAATACAGAATTCAGCGCTGGCTGGTCGTGACCTACACTGTGCGTAACGATTGGTCTTCACAGAACTTATCCATCTATTTTCTAATGATACCAGATTTTGAGAATAATGCAGTCTAATCTTGGTAAAGTGTTCGTTACTCGTTGACCATATGTTAGCAAAAAATAATTTCACTGATTATTCAAGAACGTGTTTAAATTGTAGAAGAGGGGTCTTTTTTTTCAAAAATTGATATTGAAGTCTGACGCAACTAGTACCTAATGTATCGGGTGCGCGTACTGCAACTGAGCATATCTAGCCTGATAGATAATTGTCGCAGTGTTTGCTCTGATAATCTCTAACTAAACGCCTCTATGTCATTCAACAAAACGAGCCGATATCGAGGGACAATAGCTGACTTAACTGGTATCAGACTTAAAGGCATATCGTAATAGTATACAGTAACGACCGTACGGAATCAAACTTCTGGTTTGTTTGAATTTGCGGCAAAGTCGAAGCACGGTCAATATGAAATAACAGCATTCATTATATGTTATTATATGAACTTGTTCAATAAATAAGATGACACCTTCACGATAAGCTGTAAGTTACATAGCAAGTAAAACAAACACAAATCATAACATAGACAATAGTTTTTCTGAAGAGCCCCACGTATAACCGTACATATGTAATCCAGAAGTATTCTCATATTTATATGTATACACATAATTAAAACAATATATGTTTACAAGTCTTTAGATATCAATATAAACATAATCTTTATCAATATAAACATACCTTTGTATCAATAGAGACATACATTTGTATCAACAAAGACATACATCCTTATCAAAATAGACATACATCTTTATCAATATAGACATACATTTTTATCAATAAAGACAAACATTTATCAATATATATATTCTTTATCAATATAGACATACATCTGTATCAATATAGACATACATCTTTATCAATAGAGACATATATCTTTATCAATAGAGACATACATCTTTATCAGTATAGACATACATCTGTATCAATATAGACATATATACCTACATCCTTATCAATATAGACATACATCTGTATCAATATAGACATATATACCTACATCCTTATCAATATAGACATACATCTTTTGTCAAAAATAGTGACAATTTGCCACGACATGCGACCGTCACGTTTTGGAGAAATAAAATGCATTGTCTTAGAATTTAACAACAATACATCTTCCCGATGTGCACATTTGTCATGAACAATGAAATGAAATATTTCGCGAGGAGAGAGAAAGAACTAAGCGTCAGCATATTTTGTTACATATTAATGCATGCAGTGGCGTGGGAAAGTGAGTGTACGGGTAAATGGGTTTGATACCAGGAGCAGCTTTGTTATTAAATAGTTATCTTAAACGATTTGTGTGTGTGTAGAACACATGGAAGATTTGTTAATTTATGACGCTAAAGCGATGACATCAGAAGGCAAGCGGGCAACAGTTCAGAATAATGAACTTGGAAGCAGATCAAAATACTGACAATTCAGAATACTGACACCGACAACAGTTCAGAACACTGACCGGGCAACAGTACAGAATACTGACAGGGCAACAGTTCAGAATACTGACTGGGAAACAGTTCAGAATGCAGACCGACCAACAGTTCAGAAAACAGACCGGGCAACAATTTAGAATACAGACCGAGCAACAGTTCAGAATATTGACTGGAGCACCGTTAAGACTAATGACTGGGAAACAGTTCAGAATACAGACCTAGCAACAGCTCAGAATACTGATAGGGAAATTGTTCAAAATAAAGACCAGACAACAGTTCAGAATGCTGACCGGGCAACATCTTAGTATACAGACCGAGCAACAGTTCAGAATATTTAATTGAGCACAGTTAAGACTAATGACTGGGAAACAGTTCAGAATACAGACCTAGCAACATTATTCATAATAATGACCGTGCAACAGTTCAGAATACAGACCTAGCAACATTATTCATAATAATGACCGGGCAACAGTTCAGAATACAGACCGAGCAACAGCTCCGAATACTGACTGCGAAACAGTTCAGAATACAGACTGAACAACAGCTCATAATTCTGACCGGGCAGCAGTTCAAATTACTGATAAGGAATGAGTTCAAAATAAAGACCAGACAACAGTTCAGAATGCTGACCGGACAGCAGTTCAAAATACTGACTGGCCTATAGTTTAGAATACTGTATAAGTGGTAAAGTTCTCGCCGTTTAAATGTTTGCAAATTTCTCGAAATTATTAAATTCGCGAAAATATCCCCAAGCGAAACTTTCCACCTTTGTCGGTATATATTTTACCTACGCACCATCCAGCCGGTATTTTGATTCACATTGTCTTACCTAAGAACATTTACACGACATGTAACTTGTATGCACGACTCCAGTGAAGTGATATTCATGACGTGCAAACAATGCGAACATAAGGATTTCTGAAATTCGCAAACATTTCCTTAAGCGAAACGTCTGAAATTGGCAATCCGCGAAGTTTTGGACACGCAAATAACCGGGCAGCAGTTCAAAATACGAACAGGATAACAGTTCAAATACTGACCGGACAACAGTTCAGAATACTGACCGAGCAGCAGTTCAAAATACTGAACGGAGCAACAGTTCAGAATTCTGAATGGGCAACAGTTCAGAATACTGACAGGGGCAACAATTCAGAATACTGACCGGGGGCAACAGTTCAGAATACTGATCGGGCAACAGTTCAGAATACTGATCGGGCAACAGTTCATATTGCTGACCGGGCAGCAGTTCAAAATACTGAACGGAGCAACAGTTCAGGATTCTGACTTGGCAACAGTTCAGAATACTGGCCGGGGCAACAGTTTAGCATACTGACCGGGCAACAGTTCAGAATACTTACTGGGAAACAGTTCAGAATACTGACCAGGCAACAGTTCAGAATACTCACAGGGCAACAGTTCAGAATACTGACCGGGCAACAGTTCGGAAAACTGACTTGGCAACAGTTTAATGGATGACTGAAAGATCGGTTTCGAGTTAAACAACAAAACATTTTAGACTGATTGATGGATTTCTTGATGTTTTACGTAGCTTTCAACAATTGTTCAGTGATATCATGGCGTTTCCAGTATTACCGGTCCATGTTTTCTGACACCAGCCAGTTAGTCTTTATGCTAGTCCCACAATCCTGAGCGCCAAGTAGGGTAGTGATTCCTACCATTTGTTAAAGTAGTTTGTATCACCCGTCTGGGAGTGAACACATGACCTACCACACCGAGGCGAACGCTCTACCACTACACCACAGAGTCGGTTAAACCCTTATAGATTGAACACATGACCTACCACACCGAGGCGAACGCTCTACCACTACACCACCGAGTCGGTTAAACCCTTATAGATTGAACACATGACATACCACAACGAGGCGAACGCACTACACCACCGAGTCGGTTAAACCCTACTAGATTGAAACGTATAGTGCATCAGGATATAACGCTAATTATCAACTACAACGTGGATATAGACAACTGACTATAGAATCAAATACTTCTAAACTATTCAAGGACGACAAGTGAAATGAACAAACTATTCGACTTACTTAACATTCACCATTCATTTCTCTTCGACCTCGCTCGAGTTCCCATTTCATCGCAAGTATTTTTTCTCTTCAAATTAAAAATCGCACAAACGGGTAAACGGAGGGACATAAATAGAGAACAAAACTGAATTAAACGACTTAACGTACCAACTGAATTGAAGAAAAAATATTCATAAGTGTCTAGACAGACAGACAAGACAACTGCTTAAGCGACGAATCCACACTGTCGAAGAAACAAATAGCATGCAGAACAAAGCAAATTTTATACAGATACTCAGGTGACCATTTCCCGACTAATATGCTTTCTGACGCATCTGTAACAGATGAATTTTGAAAATATTGTGACAAAAGGGCAAATTGCTCATAATGGCAACTAAATTAGTTTGTCACTAAAACTCGACTTTACATTAACTCATTATAAAACAGCTATGGTAAGAGGGTCGAAGGATGTGTTCCTTTATGTAGACAAGCGGATAGGACGAATTACATTCAGTTTTTACCATCGTGTATAATGTGATAGTGTCCGACACACATTCGGCAAACAGATAATAAATTGACACAAACAGATAGCTACGAATACATACCGATACAGTGAGGAAAAGAAACTCACATGTACAATGCGAATATAAACAATTCAATAAGTAAAGTTAATTTTGCCTGTATTATTATTGTATAACTCAAAATACAATTAAAACTATATAGTTGAAATATGAAACTGAAGTCTTTAAAAACGTTTAATAACAAATACGGAAAGTCTCTATATATTTAGGTATTAATTAATATTGATTAGGGATGAAAACATTATGGCAAAAGAGAAATTGTTTCTTTTGCTAGAATGTTTTCAAAATTCATCATCTGCAGATACACCAGAATGCATTTTCAAGTGAGAAAAAGTTTTATATAAAACTGCAGATGTTCGAGCATACAGAAATGAGACCACAAAAAGAGACATATTGTCTGCCAATGAAATCGGAATTACTTGTAGACACATAGATCACCATAATCTAGCATCTAACAAGGGCTTGATTGTTAGTCCATTTAATTTTAATATCACCTCTTGGCAATTATTCCAAATGAAAGTACTAATAAAATCGGATATGCAGAAAAGCGGACAAACACGTGTAGAAACATTGCTGCATTGTAAACATTGAACATAGACGGACACAAATCGTCAATATTAATTAGTTCGATGAGCTAATGTAATGTTACTTACCTTCATTATTATAATAGCATTTCAAACAATATTAGAGAAAACCGTTAAATGTCCTGTAAGCACTTTGTGACATTATACACATTTGATTTCTGTAGTTTGCCTGATATGATTGGGCTTAATCATGTTCTGCTATATGTTGAATAGACTAGTCAGTCTCATTGATTTATCAGCTGTTTGCCTTTTATTCATAAGGACCTAACTACATTATGAAACAATGCGTAGTTAATCCTGTATTCTATTCGACAATCGATCCAAACGAGCTGAGAGAAACAGCGTAACACCGCCAGGAATAAATGCTATATACATCGAAAACTCGTACACTGATGGTTTTGACGAGTCTTTTGCACTCCTCAAACCAGTCTTAGTTCTCTGAAACACCCTATTGTCAGCACAAATAAGGTCAAATTAAATATAGTTTATGCAGCATCATTGATTGCATTAGAAATGTGTGCAATTAAAAGACGGGGTATGCTGAGCGGATATGATTTAGATGACTAGTCGAGTAGTTTCCGATAAAACTGAGTGTAGGCATTATCCAGGTTGTATTGATTGGTTAGCACTCTTACAACACACGTAGTATAGACCGGTTATATTGTGATAGGTGAGCACTCTTACAACACACGTAGTATATACCGGTTATATTGTGATTGGTGAGCACTCTTACTTTTATATAACACACGTATTATAGACCGGTTATATTGTGATTGGTGAGCACTCTTACAACACACGTATTATAGACCGGTTATATTGTGATTGGTGAGCACTCTTACTTTTATATAACACACGTAGTATAGACCGGTTATATTGTGATTGGTGAGCACTCTTAATTGTATATAACACACGTATTATAGACCGGTTATATTGTGATAGGTGAGCACTCTTACAACACACGTATTATAGACCGATTATATTGTGATTGGTGAGCACTCTTACTTTTATATAACACACGTAGTATAGACCGGTTATATTGTGATTGGTGAGC
>JAUELF010000011.1:506119-517185 GCA_031471495.1 Clinocardium nuttallii
TTTGAAAACATAGTGACAAAAGCAGAAATTGCACAAAACATGCAATTTCTCCTTTTGCCACAATGTTTTCCACTTTTAGTCATTTAGTTATGGAGATTTTCTATGTTTTGACAAAGTATGTTCAAAGTCGTCTGCTACAGAATTGTTGTACGAGGGAAAGGGTTAAACTTGGAAGAAATAGAAATTTTTCATAACATGCTCATTGCTGGTTATATTGTTATCAGTCATTTACATGATTTTAACTTAGCTAGGTTTGAAAAAAGAGGCAGGTTATCAAGTCATTATCAATATTTAAGTCTCATTGCCCATTGTCATGCAAAAAATAGTACTTTTTTGTAAGTAACTACAGAGTTGCTTGCAGTAACAGCATTCAGCAATCGAATGTACCGGACAGAATAAGCAAGACTATTTTGATTTGTTAAACAACTGCATCAAATTTGCAGATCAGATATATGAATTCCAGTTCTAAAGTGAAAGGGAATAGAAAGCGAGGTATACAGATTCACCTAGAAGCAACTCCAGGGTGTTTGCAGGAACATATGACCAAAGTCGCCTGCCCTCAACTTGCCTCAAGTTAAAAGCACAATGGGATACAGACAGAGAACAGAAAAATGATCTGTATGTGAATCTTTCACCATGAAGACTGCTGAATAAACTCACCTTTGTTGTTGGTCTAAGCCTGGATATCCACCAGGAACTGAAAATATATATATTAAACCAGTTTGACATCCAGTTATTGGTAAAACATATTTAACTCCCATTTTGTTTTTAAACTTAGTTTAAGTAAGCATTTCAAACAGTTTATATTCACACAGAGTAAAATATCCTTTTATCATAAAATATCTATATTTGCACTGTAAAAATTAATTCTAAAATTCATTTACAATAAATCATGTTTAAATGACTAAAGAACTTGTAGATAGAGGGGCCTTTCCAACAACACATACAAAGCATACATGTGGTAACCCTACAGACTTGTTGTTCTTGGCCTTATTTATTCATTTCTTTCCCCACCCAGAATGTATTGAAAATACTCCTCAAATTTAAAAGTTCTGTAGGTAATAATTGTTTAACATCATCAAATAAGTGCAAAACAATAACATGTTAATGAACATAAATAACAAAAAAGACTTATTGAAAAGAAAAGGAAACTCTGTATTTTCAATCTTTAAAAACTCCTTAAATTGGTTTCTTCTTTCAACTAAACAAAGCTTTTACAAGAAAGAAGGAAAATATTTGTTCGATAAATTATAAATATGAAATTACAAACAGTAATATTGCTTTCCATTTTCTTTACCAAACTTACAATCTTTGACTAAAAACAACCTAAAGAAGCCTGTGGTACACATCAGCTCATTCCTAAATGCGGACCCATCTGAAAACATCGAGGCAGCAAAAGATGGGCCATATCTCTGTTTGCCTATTCAAAAATTATGCTTTTATTTCCTGAAGTGTTTTCAGTTGTCTGCTGCAGATATGAATTATATGTGACAGTTATATAAACATACTGCACATTACAGTACAGGTGCCTTGACCAGTCAATGGCAGTCAAAAGTAGTATTTCGGAGGGTTTTATTCGTAGAATATTTCACCCCCCTTTCTTGAAAAGATATACACCAATTAACCTTGTGAAGTTGTTTTTTTTAAATGAAAAGAAACTGACAGAGGAGAAAATTATGTGAGGTCAAATCATCTAAAGAATTAGTTAAAGTGGCATAAAATGAACCCTTCCCTGCAATTGCTACATGATCAAACTTTATATTGGTACTAGACAAGCCAGCTTAGACCATTCTTATAGAGTACAGATAAAAAATGGTTTTAACCATTATATGTATAGACATTAGCCATTTAACCCTTTCTCATGTATGACAAACATGCAGCAGAGACACATTAGACAAAATCAAGGAAAATCTCAAATTTTAAGAAAAATTATTGGAAGTCATTTGTTGCAAACGAGTTATTTTAAACAATGATCACTTTCTCCTTCACCCATAGTGTGGTCAAGTTGTCTGCTGCAGATGTACAAAATGCTTCGGCAGATGAGAAAGGGTTAACAGTTTGCCGGAGTCTCGAATTTTGGTATTGATAATTTGATACATGTTATTAAATAATGCACTATTTGATGATGTTAAACAACAACATACTAAGGTAAACTTGCACAAAAAGTGATATGAAAATCTTCTAGAAATAGGCATAATGACATGTACATGTATGTAAATCAATAGAGAAAACAAGTTTTGGGAATTCTGCCTTTGTGATTAGCATTTTACATAGGCAGTTAGGCATACTTGGAAAAGCAGCAAAAACTTCATTATTAGCTTTTTCTTTCTTTCTTGGAATGACTCAAAAGTTGCATTCAATATTTTCATCTTAAAATCGTATATAAAAAATCAGCACTTCATAAAATCACCAATAACAAAAGGAAAATCCCAAATAAACATTTAAAATTAAATCAACATGTAATTAATGCATGAAACATGTCATGTTAAAAAAAAGGTCCTAAAATAGTGCAAGGGTCAGAAAAACTATGAAAATGTTTGTAATAATTTTCTCCTCTGAAAGAAACAAGGTATGAGAAAAGCTCTGTACAAAGAAGCAGTATTGGTGCACACAAGGGAGGGCAGTAGTCTGTAGATATTATCAATGGAATATTTGACTTGATACAAAACGTACAACTCAAATGAATTTAGCATATAATTAGAATACTCCCCCAACAATACAATCTGACTTTTATAAATTTCATATTTATATAAAAAAAATATATTTTTAGTCTATCTCAGCTCAATTTAATTTGTCAAAAATGATCTTAACAGCAGTTCCTATTTTACTTGGATTCAACATGATATTTAACCCTTTCCCAAAAATAGACGCTTTCTGACACCTCTGCAGCAAACCGCCTTTTGAAAACAGTGACAAAAGAAGAAATTGCTCAAAACGAACAATTTCTCCTTTTGCAATAATGTTTTTTCACTTTCAGACATAGGTTATCTTTTCAATTATAGAGATTTTCTACTTGTTGGCAAAATGTGTTCAAAGTTGTCTGCTGCAGAATTGTCATATGAAGGAAAGGGTTAACAATAATTCAGCCACGTCATCATGGCAGTTGTCCCCAGTTCACTTTTTGACTGAAAGGGACGGCGTTACCACAACAAAAAGTAGACTTAAATCAAAGCTGTTTACATTTCTTTTTTAGCATCGTATTATTAGGTTAGATTGAGGAATTGATGTGTAATAACTCTTAAGCCCCTTCTCATAAATTTTCAGATTCATTTTGAAAAACAATGTGGCAAAAAATCTCTTTTTAACACAATTTTTTTTTACACTTTTCAAAAAATATTCACATTGACATTTCATATTTTTATCTTGGTGGATTCAACGCCATGAAGGCCTCTTCAGGCTCCAAAATAAGAATTTCAACAACATACTAATTGTTAGTAAACGTCAATAACCTACAGCTTTCTTCCTGTTGTTTCACATATCTCTTCATCAATACAATGAGCATGCAGTACATTATATGGATTATATGTGTTGGGGTATTGCTAATACTAGAGATGGATTCTACAGCCCTCCCTGGAGTACACAAAAAGGCAGGGCAAGAGATCAGGGGGAGGTATACGTAGTTTTTAAAACACTGTGGAAGTGGGAGGAGTAAATGCAGTGACAACCCCCTCCAACATTAAATAATTCAAATTTTTCGTTATGTTACATCTAATGGAATAAATGTCAAAGTTGAAAGGTCATGATCAAACAGCACAGACACACTTTTCTTACTGTAATTTGTCGTATAGTCCTACTTAAGCGGAGAAGAGACTTATTTCCTGCTTCCTATACTGATCAGACTTTTCTTTCAATGTTTTTATTTTTTGGATAAGTCGAAAGATAGGGATGTCCGTTAGTGAAGTGTCCAAAAGTAAATGTATTCCTCCCCCTACCTGTGCCCTGAATTCTGGTTAGTATAATAAGACTGGACAGTGTGTTCTACTTTAAATCTACTAGACTTTCATTCACACACAAACACATATAATGGAACAAATGAACAACAGTGTGCTGGACGGACTATTATCAGTTTTTGATGTATTGATGTAACAAGTGTTTAACCCTTTCCCCTCATATGACAACTCTGCAGCAGGAGACTTTGAACATATTTTGTCAAAAAATGGAAAATCTAATTGAATGGATAACTAATGACTTAAAGTGGAAAACATTGTGGCAAAAGGAGAAATTTCATGTTTTGTCACAAGGTTTTCAAAAACCTCCTGCTGCAGAGGCATCTATATGAGGGAAAGGGTTAACGGAACACACCTGGGGCCTGCCAAAATATCAATTAAAAATTAAAGAAATGTGAACGTTATTATTGTGTCATCCCTAGTGAAAGCTCGACATAAAGATGACTGAGCAATGATCTGCAGGTATCTCCAAGCCAAGGAGGGACATAGTTCTACCAATCATGAAGTTAGGAGTTGTGCCGTAAAACAAACCTTTAGAACTTTTGCAATCAATGTAGATTTAGATCAACCTGTGTAGATTGATCTTAACTCTTGCTTTGTTCAGATCATGATGACGATACAAGTGATTGACCTGAAGCACAGCTCTTAACCCTTTCCCTATTACAACTTTGAACATCTTTTGTCAAAAAATAAAAAATCTCCATAATTAAATGGATAACTAATGACTAAAAGTGGAAAACATTGTGGCAAACGGAGAAATTGCACGTTTTGTGCAATTTCTTCTTTCGTCACTATGTTTTCAAAAAGCTGTCTTATGCAGAGGCATCAGAAAGCGTCTATATGAGGGAAAGGGTTAACCCTTTACCATGTACACATGTTTTCTGACAATTCTGAAGCAGACAACTTTTGAGAATGTTGCGGCAAACAGAGAAATTGTTCATAATAAGTAAGCAACTCATCATTTGCTACACTGTTTCAAATCTATTCTAAAATCAAAGCATCATCTAGTGTGATTATCTATATTTTCCTTAATTGTTTTCAAAGTCATCTGCTTTAATTTTTAAATTTGTTGTATGTGGGGAAAGGGGTGAGAACCTAGACTTGGCACCCTCTCATCGACTTTTATACCTACATGAAAGTTCACTTGGATTGATTCGATATTCTAAGACTAACAAATTGTTGAACAGGGGCCAGGGTAAGGGTGACTGGAAAAGCTGGCACCATTCTACGAATAGTCAAGCTTTAACCCTTTCCCTCATACCACAATTCTGCAGCAGTTTTTGTCAACAAATGGAAAATCTCTTTAATTGAATAACCTATGACTTAAAGTGGAAAACATTGTGGCAAAAGGAGAAATTGCATGTTTTATGCAATTTCTCCTTTTGTCACTATGCTTTCAAAAAGCTGTCTGCTGCAGAGGCGTCAGAAAGCGTCTAAAAGAGGGAAAGGGTTAAGTTTCTTGATGAATGTTATTTAACCAGTTACACCACAAAACATCTGCAATAGACATCTTTGAAAACATTCAAGCTTAAACATGAAAAAAACTTTAAAAAATCTGTCCAATTATTTAATAGTTGCAATACAACTCGTTTGTTAAAATCTTTTCAAAAATAGTCAGCTGTAGTCCAAGAGGGAAAGGGTTAAACCTGGGGAATATAATAAGGGTGGAATGTGCGTCAAAAGGACAGCTTTTAGTAAAGATAAAATGTTAATGAATAATGAATGAAATCATGGCATTTCAAATCAAAGGCCTCTATCGGTTTTGACAATCAGGCTCTCTGTGACAAAGATCTATAGATGGCTTTGGAAACTTTGTGAGGGGACCAATCCTCCTTTTCTCATATTTTTTACTTTTAATCAATGTTTCTTTTTTCAATAAGTATTGTCATATGTACAAATTTTTCAAGTTTTACTTAATTACAAAATATATCAACAGTTTGAGCTTTACAAGTAATCATAGACTAACCCTTTAGTTGAGGTTTTGTGAGTCGGTCTAATTTAAAAAAAAATCTTCCCAAGTAAATATAATTATGTTGACAGTACACATTCTGATTCGCAGTTAACATGCTTCCATTATGGCAACTTTGTCATGCAAGTCACATGTAGAGCTAGCTGGACAAATTAAATATCACATTATCTTGTTCATACAAATAGGGCTCATCCTGAGACTTTTTTAAAGCCATCTGCTGAAGAATTGACTTAAGTGGGAAATAGTTATATCACCGACGGTCCAGTTTATTTATTGAACCAAATTTAATCCAAAAACTCAAACAAGAGCGCCGCAGAGCGATGTATGGTTGGCATTTTTTTTCCTAATTCAAAGGGTTATAACTGAATATTTATTTAAGCCAATGTTAGGAGACTTGGTTATATTTCTGAAAAGACCCTTCCCCCAAGGATGAGTCCTATACCAAATGAATCACACATTAAACTAGCATGTTATAATATAGAGCACAAAGCAAAAACATTGTTTTCATCACCACAGAACAAGACATTTTTTAACAAATGAATCAATTTTGCACTTTTATCATGAGGACTTATTTTTTATTGGGCAACTAGGAAATGTGCCTCACTAAAAGGGCACTACAGTATGACTGGCTTCTGCACATAATGATATCGTGGGCCACACAAAAATAGGTACAGCTAAAATTATTGAATTGTCTTTTTAATTAACCCTTTCCCTCATATAGACGCTTTCAGACGCCTCTGCAGCATACAGCTTTTTGAAAACGGTAGGTTATCCATTCAATCCGAGATTTTCTATTCTTAGACAAAATATGTTCAAAGTGGTCTGCTGCTGCAGAATTAATCGTATGAGGGAAAGGGTTAAGCCCTTTAACCCTTGTAACAAAAAGACAGACAGACAACAGAATATATTTGTGAGAAGAATGTGATATTAACAAAGTTGTCCGATGCAAATGATTTATGGGTGAGGGGGTTTAACATAATTTGTCTGCATACACAATTTAATAAACCTCATTGCAAAATGACTGGCTTATGATTGAAAGCTGATAAGTTTATAGACTCAAGCATGATCCTATCAATTAACCTAATTAATTCCATACACAACAAATCTGTAGCAGACAACTAGGAAAACACTTCTTTGCATAACCGATTTGAAAAAAATAAATAAATGAATATTGAATTTGGTGAGTTTTGTGACAAAGTCAGGGAGAAATTACATAAATGAGCTATTTCTCCTTTTGCAATAAGGGTTAATTATTTAAATCAATTATCAGACACACATAATACGTCTTATTTTGAATATGTTGAAAGAAAGGCAGAATATAAGAATAGAAACATCAGAGATTACTTTTGAGAAAAAGATAAAAATTTGGCGAAAAAAAACCAAAAAAACTTGGTTCTACTTCGTGTCCACCCCCTCCCCACTTTGCTATTTTTCCTATGCTATGCTTAATGCACAAATCTATCAGGAAATGGGTCATGATTGTGTAAACGGCCTTGAAATAATATATCATGTGCAATTTTATTAAAACTACAGATAAATTGCCAACACAAAAGCAGAGCAGACCGAATAACAATTTTCATGATTATGTTCTAAATTCTAAGCATATGCATAGTATTTTCTGACCCTTGACAAAATGAAACATTCATAAATTTCATATATTACATACTAAAGAAATAGAAAAATACAACACAGAGTTAAAGCAAAGATATATACAATCATGAAAACAAAAAAATAATATATCTTCATGAATTGTCAAGACAATTTTGTGGGGGTCATTAAAACACTAGGTATTCCTTTTGACATAACTGCAATAAATGTTTTATCAAAAATTATCATGCAGGAAAAGAAAAAAAATGTCAAGAACAATTAAGTTTGCATTGTTTGAAGAAATATGTAATTCTATCTGGTCTTTTTCTGTATGTAGATTATGACAAAAGAGTTAATTTCTTTTCTTAATGGACATGCTTAATTGCATATATCCCTATTAGATAAACAACATGACATCAACAAATCAATTTCAAATGACATCATTAACGCAACACCTGAAATGTTCATACAAAACAGTAATGCAGTATACATTTCATTTACTTTAAAAGATCCAATTGTAATGACTATTGACAAGTTGAAATTTACAACAATCAATTTGATGACATTTAATATTAAACACTGTAATCCATGTAAATAACACATGAAGACCAACAAAAAAGTTCTATTCTGCAGTAAATATTATACATGTCAATATGCAGTCTGCCCGTGACCTAATAAGTGAAAAGTAACAATGTTAATGCATATAGCTGGACCAAATCTGGTCCCAAAGTGAGGTTATAGCATTTAAAACACATACGAAAATGTGGGCTCCTCTTTAGTTCTGGTTCTTCTGAAATAAGAATGAAACAAGCACACTTCATTTTCATCTCTCCCTTCCCACTACTCGCCTCCAGTTTACCCAAGTAGGTATTAGGTATCACACCAATAACTAAATCCTGATAACCTGTCAAGGAATGGCCAGGCCATATAATAACCAAAATAGAGAAGTTCTAAACTTTGAAACGGCTAGGATATTTTGAAAGATTTCACCTGATCATATTGACTATCTAGAAATGACACACAATGATTGTGATTGAGGCTTTTTAGAGGCACATGGTTATCAAGGTCTGCAGGTCACCAATGATAGAAGATCTGGTTTCTGATGTGCTGATTCCCATATTTGATTAAAGGAATATTCTTTATTCTCTAAAGACCGGTTTAGAGATTTCCTCTTTACAACCTTCTTATTTTTAGCGCGAGATGTTTTCTTTTAAAAGATAAGGGCGTTGACAAAATGAGTTTGAGCCCAAGTTCATTTGATTTTTTAAACCAAATTTTGGGGTTTAATGAACAAGTATTAAACTGTTAGATCCTGCTTAAAAACATGTCATTGGTCATCAAATATTGTATTTGATTCTGCCATAAATGTTTGTGAGCCATGCTCATAATGACAAACACAAAATGTTGGTTGAAACCAGGTGTAGTTACACCAGTTTTGCACTAAACACACATTTGTGTTAATTAATACCGGATCAGAACACTAAACCTGAGCTTTTGGAAGAACAGATAAGAAACCCAACACTACAGTTGATCCCCAGTGTTCCAGAAATTTGAGTCGCCTGCTGATGCCAACATCTGAACAAGTGATAGTTGGATTGACTGTGAATCAGAGAGAAGTAATCTCTGTCTCTCTTTAAAGACATGCGACACAAAAATATGTTCTTCAATTGTTGTCAAATTTAGACCTCTGCCTAGTTATTTCCTCTGTTTGACAGTGTTGCATAAAAAGAGTTATTCTCCTGGTATGATTCTTAAGTTTAATTACAATAATGACAACATAAGCATGAGCAACTCCTTACTGCTTAAGCAGAAGAGTTCATTTCATTACTTACCAAAACTGTTTGGATCGTCGATTGGTCTTTTGCCTTGGTTTATACCATCACCTGATCCCTGTCCAGGTTGATTAATTTTAGCAGCGATCTGAAAAAAATTAAGGAAATTGGAAAAACTTCTCAATTTTATTTAATGGTTGTAACTCTTGAGTGTTCTTTATCCAAATTTTCTGACCACTTTCAATATACTCTGGAAGTTACTGCCATTGGAGATGTGCAAAATGCCTCAAGAATAAAAGTCAATTTGAATGAAAAAAATGGAGGAGTGTTCATTGGTAGTTTAAAAAATGAAGAAGTTTAAAAGTGAGAGCCTTCTTGTGTCGTAGAACACTCAAAATACAGGTTTCATAAAGTGGGCCTTTTTACCTTTCGACTTTTTGGGTAATGGACCATTTATTTGAAGCCAAATTTCGGTCTAAAATTTCATTGAATATGAACCCAAATAATGGAAATAATGTGAGAAAATAATCCTTGATTAAGCTTCAGTAATTCTGAGGAGCTTTCATCGGTATTAAAATGATCACAATTGGCTCAAACAAGCCCGCCCAATAATCATTCAGACATCGAATAATTCACGATTTTTCGTCTTTACAGATTAGACACAAGTCTGAAAAATTTAACGTTAATATGTATAATAACACATGAAAATATTTGCTGGACAAATATGAAACGGCAATGTGTTACCGCTCACATTAAAGTTGTTTTCACCGCATCAATAATGGTGAATGGTGAACGCCATTGTGAAAATTCTTAAATCCTTACGCTTCGTTCGTCCACGTGTTTACTTGATCACAAAAAGCTAAGTTTATCTGAAAAATTAATCCAAAACCTTCTTTATAGCTTTACCAATTTCACAAAGACTTTCTTAACTATTATTCTGTCGTGAATTTAGTAAATGTTTGACCGCGTTGCAGGAAGTAAATTCCAACATGCAGGGACAAATTCCGAAGACCGCGTGCGTTTCCAACACGCCGGATACAAAACAATGGCGACAGCAGATAGTTTCAGCCAGTTTTAATTTTTTAAACACTGTAACCCATTGCTTAAGATCTAAGCATTTGCTAATTTACCTGTCTAGCTCTGGCAACAGCGTCAGCAAAGGCAGCTTGTGGGTCCATTCCTTTCAAACATACAATCTAAATATCACAATGGCGGCCCCTCACGCCCTAAAAGATCGATAAATACTCGTTTTGATTGGTCTAACTCAAAAGCCCGGGACACAAATGAAAATTCTTACGGGTCGTCAAAAATGTTTTTAAAAAAATACTTTTTAATTAGAAATTAATTTATTTAAACAATTTATATTATAAATGCCTCTATTAATAACAGAAATTATTTTTTTATTCACTCTTCGAATTCGAGCGGTTAAAACCAAAATAACCGTTATTTCAGCAGTGTAGGATACGAGTTGTCGTTCTTTAAACATATCTAACTTGTAGACGCAATCTGAATGACTAATTATAATTGTAGCAAAAGGAGAAATTTATTCAATTAAGCAGACTGCCAGTATTATCATTTGCAATGATGTTTTCTACATAATTATAAAATGAAAGACATACATATAAAGAGTTACAGTGAATTCGTAAGCTGTATAATTTGGTGTTGCTTTTCTTCGTGGTCTTTCAAATAGTATGAAAGACCAGAGACATAGATAAGATATATTTATATTTAGGTCTCTGGAAAGACCATGTTTTCTTATAGTCGTCTTCTAACATAGGTCTTTGCTCTTCG
>JAUELF010000011.1:561485-573824 GCA_031471495.1 Clinocardium nuttallii
AGTAGCATTGAAGCTGAGGCACGATAATGGATAAATCGACAGTAGCATTGAAAGAGCAACTACCACAAATATGAAGAAATGATTTTGATTTTTTTTGGCGATAGAAGTCTAACCCCAGTTTTGCCCTAGATGTTAAACAAATGATCTAGATTGTCGAAGAAATAAAGGAAATGAACGTTTTGATTGGTTCATAGTTACGTACTAATAAGGTGAAGTTTTAAAATGAAATGTTCTGCATACTAACCTTTAATTGTTTTCCTTAAGAAATGAATTTAATTGGAAAAAAATCAGTCAAAACGTATGAAATATAATATTTAAGAGCAAAATAATAATAATTGTTGAAACTTGGTAAGTTTTCAGTTATTTGTCGCCAATAGACACTTATACACCTTTTAAATCTCCAGTCATGTGACGTATTCTTGACAAGCTACATTCGATTACCGATTATATATCTTTTAAAGAACAATGTTCCAACTGGATGACGATTATAATGCATTACCAATTCAATGAGCTGTTGAATTCTTAGATATAAAACATGATTGCGCGAATGTTATCATTCATGGAGAATGATTGATTGTTTTGATTATTAACAAAACCTTTCTGATATTCAAGTCAAATAATATACGCATGTTCCATTTCTTAGTGTGTTCTCATATTGATCGCCGTTTATCTTCGTTAAAAAAAATCTTGTTTTAATGTCTTTAATAATCATATTTTCCCATTGTTCGCACATAAATTGTGTAGAATACATGATAAGGTACGAGTCTCTAATAGAACTACCAAAGAAATAAATTGAAATTATAATTTAAATAAATACTCTGCCAAAAAATATCGTTCGATTTGAATTTGAGCCTGGTTCTTTACTAATGATTATATATTTCAAAGTAAAATTCTTCTTCCAGTACGCAAGCTTTTTCATGGACTCAATGGGCTCAATATACGGATTCGTATAGAAAAAAAAGCTTCACGACGAATTGACAGCTGAATTCGATTTTTGGTTTTCATGGCGTGACGTAGCGTGTCGGCGGTACAGAGGCAGGACATGGCTCCTATTACTGTCAATTAATTCTTCCAAATGCTAAATTGGACAAATCCATTTTTAAAGTGTCAGATTTGAGAGAGTTAAATAAGTTATAAACAGGAGACCCAATTTTATATCCATGTTCACATTTACACTTCGACTGTCCTCCGTTGAAACAGTTCTCCTGACGTTGATCGATTTCACATCATTTGGACAGAGACTTGGACAGAGACCTGCTTATAACGATAAAACATCGTTTTATATCAAACCAGAATAATAAACCGTCGTATAGAAGGAGTTAACAATACATCTAGGTCAATCCTGGAATTGGGATAATGATAATGATTTAATTTCTTAGACTAGAGGACATGTTTGGGAATCTTATAGACCGAGTCACACTACAATGTCCTTTATAATGTATGAGCCGTGTACAGCTTGTTTGGGTTGGCGACCAGTTCACAAAACCATATGATTTCTGGTTCCCAGTACAGCACATAACGTTCTTTTCGTGCAATACTTACAGGCTTCATTTCCGCATAAACTTTAAGCCGATTTGTGAAAAACAAAAACTGCTAATAACAAAAGACATAACAGGAATCAGAGACAAATATGAGCGAGCATGTGTTCGAACTTATAACCCCTGCATTGATAGCGATCGCTGTAACCGATTGAGCTAGTTCGTCTTTGACTAAGTATAATTTGTTTCACATCGACAGAAACACGTTTCGATGTATTTGGTTTCGAAACAAAACACAAGACCTCCAAGATCCCGTTTAGCATTACACGACTCGGTAATTGAAACCCCGAAAAATATATTGTACTTTACTCGGTTCGCTCTTCATTGTTGTTGTGTCTATACTCGGAAAGAATTAAAACACCAGGATTCGAACTCACGACCCCTGGATCAATACCTGCCATCGTGCCTGATTGAACAATCGGTACTCCGTGAACTATTAGAGACTATGACTGACTGTTTACACTCAATCACATTCAATCACTTTGATTCCGAAATATAATGGCTCAAAGTTATCACATTTTTACATGACAATACTCGGAAAAGGCAACCCCTAGAAATGCCAATGTTCTTTCTTATTGTATTTTAATCGTCCCGCTCTTCAGTGTAAGTATGATAATGGAAATAGATTGTGTTGCTGAGATTAAATTAGCAGCGTTAGCTTTAACGATTTCTTGGAGCGAAAAATCGCTAGTACAAAATTGATGCTAATTGAACCTAATTGTAACCTTACATGAGCCCGCCAATTGGAAAATGTACAACCAGGGTTTCTGTGCACAGTGTATGTCCATATCAGCATGTCCAACCCAACAGTCAGATTAAGATCTTTATTGTTATCATTTTACTTACATAACCTGGTAAGAAGCTTCATTCAACTAGTGTAGATTATGATACCACCGAGCGGATATAAAGGTTGATCAGACCCAACACTGTTCAGGTTCCCGGTTTCATGAAAGTACTAACATAAGTACTTCCGGAGTTTTAATTTCATGATAGTATATATCGTAAATTTGAGCTGTCCCGCGAGAAAACCAATAGTATGGCCTCTGCGTAATGTTTTGACCCAGATAATTCCGCCTAATGGGTCCGTCACACCATAACGTTCTCGTCAACGTTCTCTGAACGTTCTAATCGTTCAATTTTCGAGCGTTCTAGGTTGAGGTTGACACATCTGGCGTGTGACTAACGTGTGACTAACGCATGAATAGCGTGTGACTAACGCATGACTAGCGTGTAACTAACGCATGATGAGCGTGTAACAGCAAACAGGTAAGACACCCCTGAAAACTATTAGCGTGTGCTGACTCGACGAACGATTAGTCAACGTTAGACGAGCGTGTTCAGCGTGTGACTAACGTGTGCATAACGACATAAAAGCGTTCTGTACGCCATATGACGTTCGTTTGATGTTAGTGTGTAGTGCGTGCACTTAGGATTCGTTCAGTGGTCGTTGACAGGTCGCCAGTCAGTCGTTCACTGCTAAAGCAAACTATTAATGACAACCAAGTAACGCTAGGGTAACGACTGACTAACGATAGCCGAACGCGTGCAAATTCGACGAACGTTAGTAAAACGTTCCACGAACGTTCTTCAGCGTTCTCCAGCGTTTAAAATTAAACGTTGAAGAACGCTGGTCTCCATGAGAACTTTTGTGCATGTTCAAAACTTATTTTTCGGACCAGCGTTCTCCGCCGATCACCGACTATCACCGACGATTACCAGCGTTCATCAGCGTTCACCAGCGTTCACACAACGCTCTTGTGTCACTATACCAGCTACCATGGACGATTACCAACGTTTCCGCAAACGTTATAGAACGCTGACCAGTACGTAATGATGTGGCGGCCCCATAAGAAATGTAAATTATTGTATTAAAACCATTTGGGAAAAAATTCGAATTTGCTCAATTATTTGAAATTCTTCTTTTGCCACACAATGTTTCAAAATTCGTCTGCGGCAGTCACGCATTTCCGGTTTTGGTATACACCATTTTCAACATGCTGGCGAAATTTGACGCATCTACAATAGACGACTTTTGAAAAAATTGTCACAAACTTAGAAATTTATATTAATGTGCAATTTCTCTTTTTGTCACAATGTTATAAGTTATATTCAAAAACTAAACTTTCGTTCATAGAGATCTCTCCTATTTTGCACAGTCTGCTGTCGATTTATTTAATGTGGGAAAGAGTTTATGACACATATATGTATAATCAAATTGCAAACTAATCTCAAAGTGTTTTGATGCAATACGTCGCTCTTGTATAAATAATGCATTGTACATATATGTTTTTTTAAAGGCCGGTTGCCTCTGTTGTTAAATTAATACTTTAAAATAATATTGAACTCCTAGAATGAGAAGAGGGAGATCGTAAACAGACTGCGCGGAGTCGCAGGCTTATCGTACATACGCTGTTTGCCTAGTGCATAGGGTCCGTTTTCGTGTGACGTGACCGATCCCGTTTGTCTGAACATAACCAGGGTTGTTAATTAAATTAATACACTCATCCTGATATAACTAAGGACAAGGAATGAATGAATGAATGATGTTTTAAGGCCCGCCGACAACCAATGCCATTTTGGGCCCTTAATAGTTTTTTTACTGTAAAAAGAATGATGAACTTGTTAAAATTGAAACATAACAAACGAGTCTTTAGACAACATGATGTATGCGATACTTAACATTAATATAAAACAACACGTAAGTCAATTTAAAATAGGATATAGGCAAATACGCCAAACAATACTTAACATAAAGATAAACAATATATGAGAAAATGTGAAAATGTGAAACAGGATAAGTAAGAGTAATGATTGTGCAAAAGCACGATTTTAAAAATGATCATATCTTATTAATAATATTAATTATCCTTAGGAATTCAAATAAAAGTTCAGGTTTGACAGACTCAAAGAGTTGACGCATACTTTGAGCCTTGAAAAACGTATTGGGGCGAAATCAGCACAATCAAGAAGAATGTGCTGTACCGAAAATTGCGTATAACATGGAATACATTGAGGAGCTTCCTCCCCTTTCAGTAAGTATGCATGCGTTAACTATGTATGCCCAATGCGTAAACGGACAAGAACTATTTCTTCACGGCGAAAAGATCTCAAATGTGACAGCCACTCACCAAGCTCACGCTTTACTGAGTGGAGTTTATTATATATCTGATCATTCCAGTCACTTTGCCAATACTCGCGAATCAAGACATTGATTAAAAGTTTAAAATCAAAGTAAGGTATCTTTAAAGGTAATATATCTTGTGAAAGAGCAGATTTTGCAGCCCTATCTGGTTTTTCATTACCTATAATACCAATGTGACTGGGGATCCAACAAAATACAACATTCGATGTGGCACAAATATATGATAGTTTAGACAGGAGATTAACAACAAGAGGATTTTTAATTTTCTCATTCTGAAGTGCCTGCATAGCAGACAATGAGTCGGTAAAAATAATGTACCGACAATACCCTTCTGATTGAATGAAGTCCAAAGCTAAATATATTGCCTTTAATTCAGCGGAGAAAACAGAAGAATTATCTGGTAGCCGAAATGTTATCAGATCGCCTTCAGGAACTGCGGCAGCAGCTACCCTTTTGTCATCCTTAGAACCATCTGTATAATTACGCTCAAAGTTAAAATATGTATTTTTTATTTCAATATATTTGAATTTAAAAACAATAGGATATGTGCAGGTTTTTTTATCGGTCGCAAGATTATGAATAAAAATATGGTCTGTTAGGAGGCCAAGGTGGAGTCTCTTAAATATCTTGCTTCGCTATGTCATCAAGATCAACATCAAACTTAGCAACCTCTGGACCGTAACGGATACTAAAAGGCGGTATTACTCGTTCCTCGTTCCTTCTTTAAAAAATAATTCCTTGTATAAAGGGTTAAAAATAACTATGAGTGGGATTTGAAGGATTAGACATAAGCGTTAAAGAATACTGCATAGCTTGGGGTGTTTTTCGGCGTAAATATAAGGAGACTTTTGACGGGCGATGTTCGGAAAGCGCCAAGGGCTAGTCGTACACCCTGATGGTGAATGGTATCAAGTATTGTAATGTATCACTTTCGTGCTGAGCCATAAACAATATATGCATAGCCTAATTTAGATCGTATTAATGACCTGTAAAGTCTAAAGAGGACCTTACCCCCCCAATCCATATGGGATACAACGCGTAAAAGATGTAATGCTTTCTGGCATTTATTTCTTAGATATTTAATTCAGGTACCACTTCAATACGAGTGCCATCTAGTGTTAAATCTAGATTTAGGTGGTGTTTACGAAGTTTACAAAAGTGCATACATTTGGTCTTGCTTTTAGAGAATTTAAAGCCATTTTCGTTTGACCTTTTTTGCAAATTATTCAAAACTTGTTGCCATTGTCTTTCAATTGTATGCATATGTGTTGATCTGTAGCAAATACACAAATACAGAAATCATCAACATTCAACTCCGGGGTTAACAGATTTGATAATGTTATTATCACACTAAAACGTGTAACATAAAGAATGCATCCCCGTGGAACACCCATTTCTGGTTCATGTGGCTCAGACAAAGTATCACCAACACGAACTTTGAACTGAGGTTTTTTTGTTGTTGGATTTTCAATTTGTTTCGAAGTAGAAACAATTCTTTCAGAGGTGTCCCTTTCAAGTGAAGGTGCCGAAGGCTTAAGAGAACTAGATGGCTGTCGATCCTCTGACATAATTAATCCTAACTGCTTGCTAATATCTGGAAACGTTTTGGAAGGAACTTTCAAAAGGCGATAGCATGTAATACATTCTTGTGAGGGTGGCGGTGTATTGACTACAGGTCTGATATAAGTTGGTCTAGTTTTAGATGCGTAATTGTTGTCACAATGTTGCTTCAATGTCTTGTTGTTGAGTAACAATCTTTTTGGCTTACTCAAAATTAACATTTGCTTATACTTAAAGTTGAGTATTTCTTTTTGTGTAAGCGAAAAAGATAATTCCTTCGAACTTGCGGCATGATTTAGGTCACAGATCACACATTTAACAGTATTAGTACAGGTAGACAACTAGGGATCATTTCCAACAAAATTACATTTACTACAGACATGGGAGTCATAACATTTACTCCCATGGTGTCCAAAATGTTGACATCGATAACAGCGCAAGGGATTGTGTACGTAACAATCAACCTTGACTATTTGGTAACAAATTGATTTCTTTTGGTAAAATTGGCGTATCAAAAGTAAAAATATACGTGTTCGTCAATATTTCAGAACCATCTCTGAACATTTTAATACGTTTCACATCTGAAACACCTTGCCAGTTTAAGTTTTCTGTAATTTCTTCCGTTGTTTTGCAATTTCCAAGCTCCCTGCATCTTATGACACCCTTTGATGAATTAAGGAAAGGGTGAGCATATATGTTGACAGGTACTTTGAAAAATACGTTTTGTTTTTATGAGATTTTTTATTGTGTGGAAAATTTCAACAAGTGAAGTACCGTCATTTAAACTTTTAACTGATTTTGGAGTTCCTGTGAATGCATGATAGTTGTTTCTCAATTACACATGGAGAGAGCGTTGTACCGATTTAATGTTCATCTGTCGATTTAATAAACTAGAAAACTGGGAAAACTAACAAAATAGGGTACGCTTGGCTTTTTTGGGGTTGGCCATGCTAGTTTTGATAGTTTCATCGGTGGTGTCCTTCACCCGCCACGGAGCCCAACAAGGGGACGTATTCCGGGGTATATCCATCTCGGTCTACGCCAAAGTTACACCACCGGCACACTCGTCTAGAACAGACTAAATTGAGCAACTGATATTTCATGTGGTATCCGACCAAGCATTGACTACCGTTAGAACGTGAACGATCGTCAATCAAAGAACTATTTTAACCGATTGACCCTGAAGCTATTGCCTTCTGACACACCTTGTCTTAAATGTAAACACGTACAAATATTTATGAAATAACATATTTCGTAAAAAGTTAATATAACGAAAGGAAATGTAACTAAATAAAGGGTATCGGGGCTAAACATGACCAGCCGATTGATTAGGGCGGGCCTTCCTGACCTCCTGTTTAACCCAACTCAAGGCCAAAGCAGTGTATTGTAGAATCGGAGATTTAGATTTGCTATACTCCGAGCCTACTAAACTACCAGGATCCCATCATCAGGCGACACGGGTTGCAGCCCACGGCAAACGAGCAGGCACATTGGTGGATTTCTACCACACTGTAGTGCGACAGCTGGGCTATTTCTAACCCCCGGCCAGCTCGGGGGGTGGGGGGTAATGGCAAGGGAGCTATATCAGCGGAGTATATATGAGCAGAATTACGAGAAAACCCTCATTGTGGACACGCATAAAGTTTCTACCCGGATTAGCCTAAGCATGCCGCGCAGACTAACCCGGACAGACACTTTGCTTCACATGTGAATTTTCTGTTTCTTAAATCATTACTATATACTTCTATCTCCCAGAGACGGAATGTGCCGGCCCGGATTAGTCTGCGCGGACCGCGCATATTGATCTGGGTCGTTCATTACGCAGAGGTCATAATGGTGGTTTTCTCGTGGAACGGCGGATATCGAGATTAGTAAGCAAGCGTCCGCGGTCGTATCTCGCTCAAAACTAACCTTTAAACATATTGTGTCTGATTAAGTTTTGATCAATGATTAAATAATTCAATATATATCAACAAAACCTGCGATGTCTTCTTTTTTTCTTTAATTGTTTCTTGTTAATAATACATAATGACTTACATGTACCCTGCATATTAAAACTATACATTCAGTATATTCAAAGACCATTGTTTAGACATATAAAGGAGTTTAACAAAAAGACGTCTTGTTGCATCCCTGTTGCCCTTTCCCACACAAAGACACTTTTTTGAGCCTCTGCAGAAGACGACTGGTGTAAACAAAGTGGCAAAAGAAGAATTTGCTCATGATGAGCAAAAATGTTTTCAAATATATTCAGCAATTATGCATTCATTTACAGAGATACCACCAGTATTCTTGGAAAGTCGTCAGATTTGTCGTATGTGGAATAGAGCAATTGTCTGAAGTGGATAAGCTGTAGTTTGATAGTTGATCGACTACCTTTTACTACCGTTAAATTTCATTGAACGCAGGAGAACCTCAATTCCATGTTTTTCATAAGATGTTAGAGTCCTTCTACATAGATACACTGTGTGAAACCGTACGTATTCACGGTCGCATGTACGTCTCTCCTGTTCGCAGACAACGTAACAAGGCATGCTACGCATTAAACATGACTCAAATATAAATTTTACCTTGACATCAGTTGATTAATTCTCATTTCTTTCAAACAACTATTCGGTGTAAACCTTGAATCTCTAAACAAGTACTATTCGAACAGTAGTACACACGTATTAATTGATCAAAGCAATGATTGGACTCCTAGTATATACAGGCTGATCTTCGTCTTACGTGTCGGTAACTTCTGTTTTTAATGTATATCTCATACAAAAACTTTTCGACAAACTTATTTAAAACAATCTAGGCAAACGTATGAAGTTATCCGGAAATGAAAGTATAACTTTCAATAAATAGTACAGTTTTGAAACAATGTATTAAGCAAATAAATTGCGAATTATATAACCTACAGCGCGGCAAAGGTCTTGTTCACATGACTTAACTATTGTACACACCGAAGACAAATTTGACGTGATCCTTAAAGGGTCACTAGGGTCATGTAGGTCGGCATCTGTCGCTTGATTACTTTTTGGTTATGATTTCCTTAGAATGTTTCAATAAATGTAAAACATGACGATGCCCGTACTTAATAGCAGCTCCGTATAACGATAATAGACTATATGGTTCGAAGTAATTATCCTTGTAGGACATATCTTTAGTTTCAATGTCAACGTTATAATGTTTCAGAAGACTAGTCACCTGCAATCGTTGCATGTGCAAATTCTATATTTGCTTCATTATTCATCAACATTCTTACAATCTCCTCTTCTGCATTCTTTTCCTTTTGCAAATTCAATTAAAGTATTTGTTTTTGCTGATGTAGATTCGGCACCATGATTTAACGGGCACGTTCACTTTAAATGTTTTATTTCTTCTTCTACCGGAAGCCAATATCCGGGTGAAAATACAATAGAATGATATACAATATGTAAGTTAGAGTCCCAGTCTATTCTGAGTAATTATGTCTGGCTGTCCGTCTCCTATTAAAGAACATTCACAGCTTCGTAGAAAATAGTCATGTTCTGTATGCGTGTGCATATTTGGCTCTCAATCTTCTTAAATGCCTCCCCGTTGTTTAAGTACTACACGTATTAATAAACTGGACAACATGCGGCTAAGGAAACATCTATGTAATATATCTATAATGACATTTTTATAAATAGTTATATTGTAGTCGGACTCTTTCAGCTGGGCTACAAAAAAAGAATCAAATCGAGTTGAAACCATTGCAACAAAAGAAGAAAATTCTCATTATTAAGAAACACATAATGAGTAATTTCTCCTTTTGCCAGAACATTTTAAAAAATCGCCTACTGAACATATATGGAATAAGCGAAACGTGTATACTTCGTCTCAAGAATGTTTCGTTCTATCGCGCAAAATAAATTGTTTACATGTACCTGCTGCATGCATTAATTATGTGAGTTTGACAAATAGAGTACAGGCCTGGTGTTCCTGTCAAATTTGTAATGAGGTTGGAAAAAACCAGCTCATTAACATTCATATAATGCAAATGCAGTACTGTTATAGTTTAGGATCATACTAAGAAATACTTATATCTAAGAGCGCGGAACAAATATTATAAGATGTCCGAATATGGTTAATCGAAGGAGAGCTATTAAAACTGTAAGACTACGACTGAGAGCAGTCAATCAATCTATGGATATAGTGACATGATCCTTGCAGGATCCAGAAAGTGGCCATGGTATATATCCTTGAGGGTGATAGCAGATGGAGACAGCTCTGTATATTCCAAAGTGACTGAACATTTTAACAAATATGAAATGTGACTCCTAAATTAGCATTGTAATATAACATGTTATTATATGACACCTACACACTAGCATAGTAATCTAAGTAATAGATGATTCATTCACACACGCATTGTAATATAATCCATCACCAATCAAACGTTGTAATATATGACTCATGCACACTAGCATTGTAATCTAACTTGTTAATGTATGACTCCTCCACACTAGCATGGTATTCTTATCCATCACCAACTACCAAGTTAGTTTGTAGGAGTCGTATATTACCATGTTTGTTTAAAGGAGTCGTATATTACAATGTTAGTTTTAAAGTGTCATAAATTACCATGTCAATTTGAAAGTAAAGTGACATATACAACCATCTGATTTTGAAAGTGTCACATGTAACCATGTGAGTTTAATAGTATCATTTATTACTGTGCTAGTTCGAAGATTACATAGAATACCAAAGTTTTTCTGAAGGATTCATATGTTTCCATAATCATTTTCAAAATGTCTAATGTATGTCGTTGAAATATTTAAGAGATGTCATTATTTCTGTCTATACTCTGAAGGCCTCTTCCAAACTTATTATATTGGACAGTAACATTCCAAGTATAGTGACGATAAAGATTCATCAATAAGCCTCGCGAAGAAGTTTTTCTCTGTCCGGCTGCAAGACTGTATACACTGTTTCACCACTCTCAAAGGAACGGGAACGGACTTCACGCTCAGCATTTGTTCTTCTCCCTGTGGCTCTCCGTCAAAATAAACTGAAATATACAAACATCAACATGTATTTGTCATATTACGAAGTTTTCGAATTCAAAATTACCATTGTGTTCCTTAACAAGCCAAACAATCATATTTGAACATCGTTTAACAGTGATCAACCCGGAAGTAGACCAGACGGTACAGATACACAACTTGATGACATGCATTTCCATGCGAATTGATGTAGATACCTAGGCATCATTTAAGTCGCAGGTAGGCTGTGAACAAAATACGTGCTTAATCTGAATCGGCATTAATTATTTCCCAAATTAAACAAATGGCAATTCTAGACACAATGTATTGTGTTAACCCGGTTCCGACAGAAAGTGGTCATGTTGCATACTTGCATTTTAAAAGCACATATTAATCTTAAATGTCCGTCTACACATTTAAAAGGCACCAAATGTAACTTCTATCGAATAGTGATTTTACTCCAACTCCCTTTAATGTCATGTCACATGACCCCAATCACGAGTAAACAATTTCATTAAGTCGTCCGATTTATTTTTGTCTAAATGTACGTGATAAGTTTAGTGTTATGGACACTCTTTGATTATCTGTATATATAGGGACAAAACGTTCTCCAAATAAATCGACGGGTCTTAAATGAAATGTGACCTCTAAATATAGCATTAAATGATTATCTAAATAACTTGAAATACCGTAGTATGAAAGGTAACGTATTTTTACCAATTTCCAAAATAATCCGGTAATACAATTCCGGTCGCCGTTGAAGACATAGAGCACATGTCTGCTATCTTATTTTAGCGACAAATGTCAGCTGATGGACATTAACTTTGAGCGCTTCCATACATTTGCTACATTTAAAAATTGCCAGCAAAGACACATGCCTATTTTTGCAAAATGCAAAGTTTTCAGGGCAGAGGATGTGCGTCACTCATCTTATCAACTAAAAGGCACATTTAATTATATAAGGGAACACTTCCCGGAGCTAATGGAAGCAGACCGTATGCAACTGTACCAAAAACCACGCCAGTTATGAAAAGGACACAGAACAAAAATGCTACCATCGTCAGAGATAATCTATATGTCAACGTTGCCCTAATAAAGTACCGACCAC
>JAUELF010000011.1:585964-598514 GCA_031471495.1 Clinocardium nuttallii
ATGTTTTCCACTTTTAGTCATAGGTTATCCATTCAATTATAGAGATTTTCTATGTTTTGACAAAATACGTTCAAAGTAGTCTGCTGCAGAATTGTCGCATGAGGGAAAGGGTTAAGTTGTTAAGTATTACTTAACCCCTTAGTAAGATTGGTGGAATTGAACCCTGGATCTACACCGTGAGGAGACAACAATGCCACAAGACTCATTTTTGCAAAGCATCGCTTAATAATCATGATCAACCCTATTTACATATACATATGTATTTAACAAACTAGGATTGAATGGTAAAGTATTGTAGAAAAGTCAATTGTTTTTTAGGCAAGTAGAATAGGTTTGTTTGTGTTGTTGGAGTTTTAAAGCGTTTTCAATATTTTTTTCAGTTATTATCACAGCGACAGTTCCCTTACTAATTATCCCTGGGTAAAAAAAACCAGTACTAAGGCTAGGAAATATGCCTTGACCAACGGTACTCCACCATGACCACAGCTCTGCAAACAAGTATCTAATAGAATAATAAAAGAATAATATTTTTTAAAAAAAATAGGAAATTAAACAATATTCATAACCTCAGAACAGCTTCTTTTCCACTCAACGTTTTTTTAAATTTGTCTGCTGCAGTATTATCAAATGCATTAAGATTATGTTTATTTAATGAGGAAAAGTGAAAAAAAAGTATCAATGGATCAATATAATATCAATGTCTTGTAATCTGATCCTGACTTTCCGTTCCAGGGCAATACATTATGTATTCTACCATGCATATAGGAACTAATAGCGATATCTGCTTACTTAACAAGCTATCAAATATCTGACATTGAATAATATATGTCACACAATATTCTCCTCTATAAACAATAAAACATTTGTTATATTGATTGTTTTGTTATGTATCCATGCTATTTAAGCAAAGCCTAATATTCATTTAGTGTTAATTACTATTTCTCAGTATCTGACCTTTTTGCAAAAAAAAGCACATTAAAGCCCCCAGGGACAAAGGAAATTAGCCTTGGGACATTTGCGACCAGTGTAGATCCAGATCAGCCTGATTAATTAGGCAAAGTTTAATCAGGACTTGCACCATGCCATTACACTAAATGGAAACTTAGTTTAAACTGATTTATTTTACATTGATTGCGAAACAAGCTTTAAGCTTACATAATCACTTTCGATGTCTGCTTCCTGGAGACGTAACCAGTACATAAAAGCACCATGTGTGTGGAAAAATCCCAAAGGCAGATCTAGATCATCACAGGATTCGAACCCTTGACCTTTGGTACAAAAGGCCGGCGCTCTTCCACTGCACCACTGTCTTCCACACCCTGCATTGTTGCAAATGTCTAAAGGCCTATTTGACCCTTTCCCACATACAACAAATCTGCAGTGGATGACTTTGAAAATGTCTGGTCAAAAGCACAGAAAATCCTTTTAAATGAAAAAAGAAATGAATATAGTTGAAAACATTGTGACAAAAGGACAAATTGCTTGTCTCGAACAATTTCTTCTTTTTTCGCCATGTTTTCAAACAGCCGTCAGCTTCAGAGGCATTGGAAATTGTCTATATAAAGGAAAGGGTTAACTATGTCATGGCTTTATAGAACTTAAACCTTTCCGCACTTGCAGCTGATGACTTTTGAAAACATTATTGCAAATTTAGGAGTTGCTCAATATCAGCAATTTCTCCATTTGCCACAATAATTTCAACTCATATCAGTAATTGTACTTTCATAAATTATAGAGATTTTACATATATATTTTCTTAGATGTTTTTAAATTTGATGCTTCTACCGATTTGTTGTGTTTATCTGTGTAAAACCAATCTGTAGTAACTGTTCCTTTCTGTCTTGGGTTAAACGCCATTTTAATTAAACAATATATATTAATAATAGCATGTTAACCTCACCTAGGTTTTCCATGTATTTCCATTACTTTTTAACACCAGTACTCCACACAACATTCTTGCCAAGCAACTTGCTGTAACATTGTTTATAGTTACACTGAACTTTGTCAATCTTTTGATAGAATGTGAATGCTCAAGCAGGGATTCGAGCACACAACCCTGTGGACAGACAGTCATCATGACTGATTAAGCGGTCATGGCTCAACTACATTATTACCCGTGTGACACCTGAATTACGGAAAGTATTGATCTGTAGACAGAAATCAATATGACAATAATCAATAAGTTTAGTCTGATCATTCACTTAACTATTATAACCATTGTAAGTCATTTATAAAAGTTTTTATATTTTTCTTTTATTTACAAACTGCAGTCAATCATTTAAACAAAGCTCCAGAAAAAACAACCTTAATGTAATTATATTACAGAATTGTGTTAAAAAAGAAATGCCTGTGCAACCATGCTAAATGATCAAAATGAATAAGTACATGTACTGCTAAACAGATTCTTGATAAAATACGTTTGACTAATTAGTGTAGAGTCAGATCAGCCTGCACTGATAAGCTGGATGATCTAGATCTACTCTGGTCACATATGCCTTACTGTTGGTTTTCCCATAGAGCCATTCATATTAACTTAACCCTTTCCCTCACATAGATCTGCTTCCTGACGCCTCTGCAGCAGACAGCTTTTTGAAAACATAGTGACAAAAGAAGAAATTTCTCAAATTATTGCTTTTCTATTTTTTGACAAAATATATTCAAGCTGTCTGCTGCAGAATTGTTGTAATTTGTATGAGGGAAAGGGTTAACAAGATTGATGGAATTATTCACTGTATTCAAATCTGAAATGCATATCTAGTAAAGGATCAGTTACTAGATGATAAGTGAAAATATTCAATAAGTGATCAAATAATTTATTTGAATAATATTCATGCTAATCTGGTCAATAACATGGGATTATTTTCCATTTAAATGTATAAAATATGGATTACATTTATGATTTGTGCAAATAAAATATTTTCGGAAAGCTTTTGTGTATTGAGATTTATTTACTTAAAGCCTTTTTTAGATGTTTTCTCTCAAGGCACTTTCCATAGATTTAATACTATCAATAGCAGATCGAAACCTTTTAATACAACATATTATGAGAAAGTGAATTTTGTTGTTTAAAGGTAAAATTGCCTAATGTTTTAATTCAAATAAGTTATTGAAATTAAACAATTAAAATGATTTTGTAGTATATATATATTTTGTCAAAATTTCATTGTTCTCTATTTTCTTCCCAATTTTAAAGAGAACCTCAACAAAAAGTAGTATCTCAATAAAATGTTTTTGAAAGTTTTAATTAAACAGACATTTTGATTTTAGACTTTGGACAAGCTATGTAAAAGGACCTTTGGTTATGTTAGACCAGCAAAGTTCAAGATCAGGCAGCAACATTGTGGATCTTGCATTCAACTCCTCTGTATCGAAAGTTTTAAGGTCTGCACATAATGAACAAATTAGTTGACTGGTCCAAAAATCTTAAATTTTTAGTTTTGTTATGTATGTTTTCACTGATTCGAACTTTAAGTAATTGGCCAGGGACTATAGGATCAGTTAATTTCGCAGACAGTGCCGATAACCTGCTCTAAATTATAAATAATTTAACCATTTCCCATAAATCTACAGCAGACAACTTTAAAAATATGAAAAGTCAGTGTTAATGAAAATACATGTATTTATATATAATCATTGAATAGAGTTGCAAAACATTGTGGAAAAAAGGAGAAATTTCTTAAAATGAGAAATTTCTTTTATGTTACAATGTTTTCAAAAGTCGTCTGCACCTGAGGCATTAAAAGGAGTCTATATGAGGGAATGGTTTAACAACCTGTGTAATAAGGCAGGGTTGTAAAAATTAACTTATTGCCCATCAAAATTATCATTTAAAATTGCTCTTTGATCTGTGACTTTCACTCCCCTTGGCTCCCAACCTGGGCTTTGCCCTTGAGCCGCAAGGGGCTCTTAGCCCCAGCTTGATCGGTTACTTTTCTTAATTGATCTGTTACAACAAAACATTTTGACAACCCTGTAAGGTCAGTTTACCCGTGGTATGACTCAATTTGCACAGCCAACTGGTATGTAAGTATAGGTTTTTGAGAAGACTTTCTCTACTGTATTTACCCAGAGTCAATAGAAATCTTAATGATATTTACAAAAGTAGCAGCTCATGGAAGATTAACTAGTCTGAAAGTCTTAAAACTTTCCCACTTGAAGACCCATTTTGACACATCTGTAGCAGACAACTTTTGAGGTAAAAGGAGAAATTGCTTGTTAAAATTTCATTATAAGCAATTTCTCCATTTGCCACAACGCTCTCAAACTTATTAAAAAAACGTACTTTCATTTACAGAGAATAACTTTATTTTTCAGAAGATGTTTTCAATGTTGTATGCTGCAGATTTGTTGCATGTTAGAATTTAGAAAGGGTTAAAACAAAGATTACAATAAATGTTTCGAGGTGCAATGAATTTTAAAGTTTGCATTGTCCTTTGAATAAATTTGTAGTATTTATTGCTAAAATGGGTGAGAGTATTTTTATACAAATGATTTTTCTTTGCATTTATGAGGCAAATACAAGTCTTATTGCATTTTTATCTTTTTCAGCAATCAAAAAATTGAATTGGCTTTCGTATTATCGTATATTAGGGCAATACTCTTTTTTCTTTTCTTTTTTAAATAAACGTACATGTATGTATACATCCAGGCATATATATTTAGTTTAAAAAAAATTATAGTATAAATATACAGTATGTATAATGACAGTATTATAAGTAAATCTTTGGTAAAAGTAGCCTTTATATTCTATTATTAACACAGTTAATTACCAAACAATAAAATATATGAACCCTGGAATTAATTATTCATTATGCTTCTGTCTGAAGTTGAAAGAAGGACAAACATACCTCAGATGGAGGGCATGAATAATTCACATGATGTAATTAACAATCTACCAAGATCTCTATATCTAAAGGAAATTAAGTACATATCTTAAACTTTCCTTTAGTATAAATTGAATGATATCGGACAAGATATATACTTTTTACATACTACATTGTTAATGGTGCAGATCCAGGCTAACAATTATGTTTTTAAGAACCTGATTTAAGCCTATATATATTTACCCTTTCCCATTAATACAGTGAACTATTGATTCCTTTTCACAAGATAGCTTTTTTTTAAAAATACTGTAAAGAATGAGAAATTGCTCAAATCCAATAATTACTTCTTTTCCAACAATGTTTCAATTTATTTGAAAAATAAATATTAACTAAATAATATAAACAGAATTAAGTGTACAGCTCTTAACGCTTTTCCATGCACAACAAAAGGAGAAAATGTTCATAATGATAAATTTACAGCTTTTGCAACAATGTTTACAAAAGTTGTCTGCAGTAGAAGTGCAAGTGAAAAGGGGTTAAAATATCATATTCATCAGGAAAACAATTTAATTATAACATATTTACTAAATATCATGAAGCCTTATCTTGCCAACTTTAACAACCTCAAGCAATTCAAGATAGTATGAAAGTATCAATTTTTACTACACTTGTCTGACTGTATATTGGAAAATGAGAAATTGCTCATCATAAGAATTAAGCAGTTACTAATCTCATTATCCCACAATGTTCAAAGAAATGAAGCCATTTTTTAACTATAAATTTATTTAAACTTACCAATATGGTCTCTTATAAAAAATGCTTTCCACAGTTTACAATAACATGCTGGTCAGAAGTATCTATACAGAGAATATTTTTAATAGACAATGATCACAGATAATTTGAATACTTTTTAAATTACATGTATCATAATCCACAAACCTTAACACATGTATACATTATTTTAAAAGGCAATATAATAATATTATGTCTTTATAGTTATCTCTTTTAATTTTCACATTGAATTTATAACATGTATATGACATTCATGAGAATTTTTTATGAAATATAATAAATTAGCACACTTTTGTATGCCATATTTTATTTGTTTGTGCTATTTTGTTTGCTGTCATGTTATATCAGTTTGTTTGTTTGCTAAAAACAATGATTATAAAAAGTGTACATATTTAAATTGAGTTTGCAAACTAATACTTACTCTGCCAAGAACTTGTTGTAAAGTCTTTGACCAATGTTCCTAAATGATCAATAGCCATCATCACATTAGGATTTTTAGATACCGATTCAACATTATATATAAGAATTGCAGAACAAACAAAGGCATAAAGCAAATATATACCAATAATTGTCATAGAAAAAAAGGGACAAATGTAATTGTCAGATCAATTAGTTTGTATCCCACAAACTTATTAAAAATTCAGATTTATGAAAAGAAATAACCATCATAATTAAGATGCAAATGGCACATATTCACACAAATCATACCCTTTCTTTTGTTGGTCTTGAAAGACGGTTATCCTGGCTGTCTTTGTTCAGCTGAATATCTTTCCTTGTGTGTTCAAGTGCTTTTTCTAATGATTCTTTACCTCTGGTAAGTGATTTTATTTCTTCATTTGTTTCCAACAGGCTTTCCCTAAGTTTTGCAACAACTGCCCTAACGTCTCTTGTGTAGCGATGGATTTCATCATTACTTAATTGTGCGACAGTATCCCTTAAATGAGGGAGTGGGTCCATAGAACGACCAATATCACAGTTTTTGTCACTTTTCTGGACGATAGTCTGTGACAGTTTTATTCCTTTTAGAGTGGAGTTTCTCCATGACTCTGGGCCTATGGATGTAATCGCTTTCGTTCCGAGCATATTTGGTCGTTGACCACCTTTTAACTACAATAACTTAACCAGTTTCCTACTCTCACTACACCCAAAGCACTTCCCACTAGTCAGTTCGATTCACTAGTCAATAAATAGTGTGCTGTTAACAAGTTGGCGTCGTTCTTCCCATTTGTCGCCCCTGGTAACTAGGTATCTGATACTTCCGGTTGGATATTTAAACGGCTCGCAGTAAATAAATATTAGTCACGGACTGTTTTTTATTTGATAATAGAAAATAATATAATGTTTCCAAATCTCTAGCTGTGTATATTTTATGCCATGATATTATGTAAATACTTAATTTATTTTGTAACTGTATTTTTTATATGAGTATTTCTATTATTATCCGTATATTTATTTTTCAATTGAATAATTTAAAGTCCGAAATATGTGCAATACCTCGATTTATTTCTAGCTTATGCAATATATCTTCTTTATAAAATAATACGCCTAACTGAATGACAATACATCAAATAGTTTAAAATACAACTTTATCTTTTCGTCAAATGCGATCGACCTGTTTTCAATTATCTCGCACCTGTTACACGTGACGTCACCATGTAGTAATGGTGGATACTGGTGACACCCGTGTGAGTAGACCTACACAATTCGGCTAAATTTCGTGACTTACCCAATAGATATGAATTATATTTGTGTAATTGACAGTGGATATATGTTGTGAAACAAAGAGAAATTCAATTATGCTTTTAATATGTTACTGCTTTCAATTTGAGTATATTTCATTAACAGTGGACAGTTTTATCCAAATTATACATAAATCAGGAAGCGAAGTGACATCTGTCAAATAGAAACATCATTGTGATAAGTTAATTATATTGTTACTTTTGAAAGATTTATGAGGAAAACAATTAAAGTCAATAATGCATAAGACGCCTTGCATTGTCTTTCATTGACGGTTGATTTGTTTTGATAAATTATATATTGTAGACCAAACATTGATCAAAAGTCATTTCGGTAAACAAAATGCTGGAGGCACCCCCATCTTAACAACATCACTGGAAATAAACAGGAATTATCATGAGTTACAATATATCAAATCGAGAAATGGAACCGGACCAGGAATACCATGTCAATTCTGGTTTTGTCAATAACTTGAGGTCTAGATTTGCCCAGTTGGAAAACAATAACACTAACAAAATTGTGCTTTCCAAACGATCTGCTAGTGTTGAGAATCTGTTGACTGACTCAAGTTATTCTCGTAGCGACTACTCATCAAGATTTCATAATAGGCATGGGAGCGCTGGTCGTTTGTCTAATGATGAAACCACTGTCAACTCATCAAGAACTTCAAATGTGATATTAAGAAAAAATCCGCCTCAGGGATATAAAAGATCAGATAGAGCTAATAGCTATGATGACAAAAATGAAAGACCTAAAAGTAACGATTTTGTATTTAAAAGTGTGGAAAAACCGCCTGTACCAAAACAAAAAGGAACTGATTTGTCCAAGACAAATAATGTGATAAGGAGTAACAAGCCTCCTTTGCCAAAGAAAAAGGAAGGGGTTTCTAAAAGATTTCAAAGAAATTCCAGCACTGATTATACTGCTGTTCCTAAAATAGAACATCATGATTGGACGATTGCACCTGATCTTGAAAAGGTTGGAAGAGAAACGGATAAGATTATTATAATTGAATCTTCAACAGAAAATGAAAAAAAGGAAAAGAATAAAAAGGAATCCGCTCAAACTAAAAGAGACAATGGTGAGATTGAGGGTGTTACCCTGCGTGCCAAACCTATTAAAGAAAAGCAAAACAATGAGGATGAGTTGCCAAAACCTCATACTGTTTCAGCATTTAGATCATTTTTTGAGAAAGCCAATAAGGCGTCTGATACTCTGCGAGTGTGGCAAGGTCACTCTCCAACTCGGAAATCAACAGGCTCAGATATTACTTCTCCCATAAACAGTCCTCGGTCACCATTTGAAAAAGTCAATGATGATTTTGTGTTCACAAACTTGGTTGATAAAGACTCTCAGTCTGTGTCTCAAAGAAAATCATCTGTTGACAAATCATCTGTAATTAAATCCTCACCTCGCAGTAGTGCTGCCTTTGTACCAGATGTTGACACAACTTCGACATCCCGAGAGAAAAGTCGCCAGGTTTTCCAGAATTTGAAAAAAACTAGTGAATCTTCTGATAATAAAGTGTCATCATCAGAATATACCCCACCAGTTGACAAAGGTAAAATAAAAGACATAGAATCAACAAGTTCACATACGTTGACCCCACTAAATAGCATGTCAGAAGTTTTTGACTCAAAGGCAATTAAAAGAGAAAAATCAAATCGACAAAAGCCAATTGTTCTTGCTAGGAAATCAAAGGAATTTACAAATCATGTATCAGACAATACAGTTTCAAACAAAAATATTCCTAAAGATACAATTGAACTTAAACATGCAAAATCTTCACTGAATAATTTAGATTTAAAGAAAAGCTCTGTGAATGATCAAGATACACATGAAGAAAAATCTAATTTAGCAAACCAAGAAGTTATCACCAGTGTTAGTCAGAATGAAGATGTACTAAATGAATCACTCGTTAAACCTTCAAATAAAAATTCTAGTAAAATATCCCCTCGTCAGACAAAAATATTTGACTCTAGTAACATGGTGAAAAAGAACAAGGATCGTCCAAAGTCACCAGTTTCACCAGTTCAATTTACATTTACTGATAAACCTGCTGCTGATGCAGTATCCGCCGTAAATGACTCAAAAGAAGAAGAAGAGACTCAAATGGAAATGTTACCGGTAAGACCGAACAGGAACAAGAAACTACAAGGTAATAAACTGCCAAGTAGTGGCTTGACAGCTCTTAAAACTAATATAGTAAAGAACGATTCAAAAACACATGCTGAAACAAGAAGTCCAAAGACATACAAACCCGCACCAGTGTTTCCCCAACCAAAGCCTATTGAAGAACCAGTGAAATCAAAAGAGCCCTCTAAGTCTACTGAAGTAGATGACAGTCCTGTGAGTGGGATGTCTTCATTTCTTGCCAGTAGGTTAAAAAAATCAGACAACAATGATAATAGTCAGCTTAAGACCAACTCAATTCACTTGGCAAACGGTTCTTCCGAATCACCAGTGCCTAGAAAGAGACAAGCTCCTGCTAGACCACCGTTTGAGAATGGCATCATTGATCAATCTAATGATGTTGAAATGAAAGATAAAGAACAAATTCCTCCAGCGCTTCCAAAAACTCCAGAACCCATACTTCCTGTATCAAACATTGATGATATCATTAAACGTAAAAAATCTAAACCTCAGTCTTCAACAAAAATGGTGTTTGACTCGAGTAAGATAGCAACTAAGCGAAAAGATCCTCCAAAACGTAAACCACCAAGGAAAACGCTCAACGAACTGAATGAAAATATAACATTTGATCCGTCTCCAGTACCGAAGTTGGACTTAACTTGTATTACGGGTGAGAAACAAGCGACTGAGTATCAGGAAGGCTACATTCCAACAGTAATCAACCTTTGTAACTTCAAGTTTATTGGTGAATGTGTCAGAACGGCGAAAAACCCATATAAGAAAACAAAGAAAGCAAAGGTAGGTGTTTCTTTAATAATTGTTTTATTGTTGGAAGAAAGCATTATTATAATATAAGGTCTAGATAAGGTGGGGTATTCAGCTTTTTTTTCCACAATTGCTCTCTTTTAATTAAAGAAAACCCTATGTTGTGTGTACTTTAAAGAATCGTCTTGTTGAGGCAATTCTTTTGAGTACCAACAACATAGGGTTAGAGTGTCAAATAAGAATTTAAGTAGGCAAAACGCTCTGTTAAATGCTTGTAATGATCTGTGTGTTTTTCCGCAATCAGTTTTGTAGGCTTCTTTAACTGTATATAGAAACTCCCTGAGGTCTCTGCAGCAAACTATTTATTAAAACATTGCAGCAAAAGGTGAAATTTCTCATATGAGCAATTTATTCTTTTGCCACAATTCTTTGATTTCTACAGGTTTACCATATTTTCAACCAGATGTTTAACCCTTTCGGCGCCAAAGTCGCATATATGCGACATCATGGCTCAGCGCCGAAGTCGCATATTTGCACCAGTTTTAAGTACCTTTTATTTTATTTGGCGCTGACAACAACTTTCTGCTATTTATTTGGCGCCGAAAGGGTTAAGTTGTCTGCTGCAGATTTGTTGTATGTTGCAAAGGGTGTATCACTCGAGGCATGATGCATAGGGATTTTTACATATATTTCTGGCTATGTGTGTACAAAGGAGTTTGCTGTAGATTTGTTGTGCATGTATGTGGAAAAGGGCTAAATCTTTTTCTTGGCATACACACTATTATACACATTTACAAATAAGTTGTGCAATTTCTCCTTTTCCAACAAGGATTTATACTTTGTATCCTCGTTCCAGTTTAAATCCCAAGAGGGCTTTTCAAAAATTCAAATATTATAATAGGTTATTGATCATCATCAGTAAAAGATGTTAACAGTTAATAATTTCCAACATACTGTACAGAGTATTGTATTCTGTACAACAAATCTGCAGAAGACAACTTTAAAAAACAATCAGGCAAAAGCATGGATAATCTCTATAAATTGACCTATAACTGTTGAATAGTTTTGAAAACAAATTATAAGTACTAAAGTAGCAAAAAGAGAAATTGCTTATCATGAGCAATTCCTTGTTTTGCCACAATGTTGTCAAATGTCATCTAATGCTGATGCATCTGCAGTGCTCCTAAAGGAAAGTGTTAAAAACAAATTCTTCATAAAACCAGTAAAATATACTACTTATTATAACTACATGTAGTAACTTAAAAATATCAAGTTATGTGTTCATTGAACCAAATAAGTAACTTACTATTTAACCCTTTCCCTCATACGACAATTCTGCAGCAGACGACTTTGAACATATTCTGTCAAAAAGTAGAAAATCTCTATAAATGCATGGATATATATTAATATAACCTATGACTAAAAGTGGAAAACATTGTGGCAAAAGGAGAAATTGCATGTTTTGTGCAATTTTTTCTTTTGTTACTATGTTTTCAAAAAGCTATCTGCTGAAGAGGCTTCAGAAAGCGTCTATATGAGGGAAAGGGTTAAATTTATACGTACATGTACATTATGTACTAGATGATCACATCTAAAGCATGATAGAAATGATGCAGATCAAGCTTTAGATCCTATAGGTGCATATATCATGTCCAAGATAAGAAATACGACATATTTGACCCTTTATTAAATTATACCCTATGTTGTGGCACTTGTCTTGTGGGTACTCAAAATATTGTTTCAGCAAGAAGATTATTCCATTTTTGAGTACCAGCAACATAGGGTTTGATTTGTTAATAAGATAGATGTAAATGGGTGGAACCCGCTTGCTTCTCTTATCTAGTCCTCTTCTGGTGAAAATTTCTCTTATGCAAGTGATAGGAACCCGCTGTGGTCGATTGGTTAATATGGGACATTTGGAAACGGGCTTCCCATGTTCGATTCCAACTCTCTGCCGTCATAGTGGAGTGCCCTTGATCAACTTTGACAAGGCAGATTTCCTAGCCTTAAATATTGGTTTGTCTTACTCTACCTGCATTCTGTCCCCTTGATATAACTGAAATGATGTTGAAGACTGCATTAAACCTCAATAAATCAAATCAAATCATTCAAGTGATCCTTAACCCTTTCCCTCATATAGACGCTTTCTGATGCCCCTGCAGCAGACGGCTTTATGAAAACATAGTGACAAAAGAAGAAATTGCACAAAACATGCAATTCCTCCTTTTGCCACAATGTTTTCCACTTTTGGTCTGACAAAGGTTCTTCATTCAATTATAGAGATTTTCTATTTGTTGACA
>JAUELF010000011.1:658372-673769 GCA_031471495.1 Clinocardium nuttallii
TTACATCAATGCATTACAATGGTGTCAACGTCACTCGCGTACTTACAATTCGCCCACACGTTTACCCATGTGTATTGACACGAGGGAACAATGTTCACCGCTATAAAACACAACGGCTAATGTAAGTGTAAGACCTTACCTTTGATAGTGCAAGTTGGACTGCCGTCCCAACCTGACGCGGTACACGTTATCGTTGTCGGTCCGGCCATGGTATAGCCTGTGGCACAGCTTATAGTCGCTGTCTGCCCAATTGTTGTCCCCGATGTCACGGTCGCTACTCCATTCGATGGCTTTGCACTTCCACAATCTGCCAAATGGATAGAAGACAACCATTTCACGTCATGATAATACGAGCGGGGAATCCCATTTTCACAATCAAAGAGAGTTCCAATTCAGTGCATGTTTACTTAAAAAGCGCGTCGCACCAACTTTGCAGTAAAATGAGGAGAAACATATCATCTGAAAACTTACCAGTTGCATCGCAAGTCGGAGAATCACTCCAGGTTCCGTATGCTTGGCATGTGATGGTTCCAGACCCAGATAGGTTGTAACCCGTATCACACGTGGCCGTGACCTCTGCAGCGTATGTGAACACCGCCCCGGTATTCAGTGAACCATTTACTGGTGTCGGGTCGCCACAATCTGAAATAAAGAGACGCACAATTAGAAATGACCATCAATCTTCGCATTCCGATACGCGCATCGTTTCTCATGAGACATAACACAGTTTTCGACGACGAGTCTTGCTTACTTTGACGCCGCGATGTGTCTCATAAATTACCTCGTGGAACAACTTACTTTTAATCACGCAAGTTGGACTCGCACTCCAGCTCCCACTATCCTGGCATGTGATGAACCTTTCTCCAGTCAGCAAGTACCCCTCATCACAGATAATGATGGCTACTTCCCCGTAAGTCGTACCTTTCGGCGCATCCGCACTACCGTCAGTCGGCGATGGATCACTACAGTCTGAAATATTTAAGAGATGCATCAGTAACTTGCAATTCAAAACCACATATATGTCTTACATCAATGCATTACAATGGTGTCAACGTCACTCGCGTACTTACAATTCGCCCACACGTTTACCCATGTGTATTGACACGAGGGAACAATGTTCACCGCTATAAAACACAACGGCTAATGTAAGTGTAAGACCTTACCTTTGATAGTGCAAGTTGGACTGCCGTCCCAACCTCTCAACATTAATGTTTGTTTTACCAGTACAAATGCCGGTTTAAGACAAATTCGAGTATAGATGCTTGTGACAAATATTCATCTTCAACTGGATATCAATAACATTTTCTCTGACTACCAAACAATAAAAGCAAGACATACACCTCAACCTACGCAATGCAATCAAGAATCTATTTAGATTTAAATAACAAAGGAGTCGTTTGTTGGTTGCTAGTTCTGAACGATATGTTGGTTCACATTTTAACACTATGTTAGTTAAATGTGAATACATCATATGTCTTTAAATGACTATTAAGTATGGACACTTTTCCATGAATATTTTCTGTATCACACAAGGATATACTCCGAGGAAATGGATACTTGTTGCGTGGCCTATTGTGTAGGAAAGATACCCACGGATCCATTCGCCGTCGCATGTTCGTCTGTTTCCCCCACGCTTTCACGCTTTAGCACACGACAAATGTAATCTTTCAAACAATCTAAATCAAAACCAAATACCTTTCAGATCGCATGTTGGAATACTGCCCCATCCTGACAACAAGCACGTTAACGATGAGGCCCCATTCAGCTCATAACCTGCAGCACACGTGACTACCGCCGTATTACCAATAGTGGTTCCGGATGTAGTATTAGCATAACCGTTGGGTATTGGGACGGAACCACAGTCTGAAAACGTTTAGTATTCTTGTCATAGCAAAACCCTTTGTATCTTAGCATGCTCGAAATACGTTGTCCTTTGTAATACGCATGTCTCTTTAAATAGCAATGAATACAGCATGCAGAAATGGTTAGTTGCACTAGTGTGCAAATAATAAAGTGTTCATGCAGCATTCTTTTCTCTGACATGTTCAGAAAATAGTTTGCATCATACATATGCAATTATAATGTGTCATCTTCTTCAGCGATGATCTGAATTATGTTAGTGTAGAATATTGATAAATACATTTTAAAGATGAATATTCTTCAGACTACATGTATTTGCAATGACATTGGAAGATAGTGTTTATGGAGGCATTAGGTTAAAATCGATCATACTTAATAATTCCGATCACACCGAACACACACGTGTGATCAATAACGATAGTTACCAATTACCTCCGCAACTTAAACTACGTTAAGTGTAATCTCGATATTTCGAACAATGGATTATTCAAGTTCGTTTAACTCGAACCAATACCTGGAACGGATATGTCGTTTGAAAACAGAGTAGCAGCAGTTCTGGTTGCTCAAACTGCTGGCTTGCATTTCCCAATCAATTGAAGAGTATATGACTTATGAAGCTGAAAATAAATCAATGAATTTAGCATTCACCGGGGGATCACTCGAACACATCGATAACTCGAAGAAATGGATCGGTCTATTTCGACTTTGAGTTATCGAGACTCAATTGCAGTTCGTTACTCATGTATTTAATATGGAGCAGAAATACTCAAAAACCAATAGTGATGTTACCGGCTCTATGTATTACGCGATAAAATGTTTAAAACAAGAACAAAAACCTGAAGTGTCGCAGGTAGGGTAGTCAGACCATGTTCCATTAGCTTGACATGTGATTGAAGATGCCCCTGATATAACAAACCCGATAGCACAGGCAATGGTCACTGTTGACGAGTAGGTAAATATAAAACCGCTTGTTAAATATCCGCTCTGTGGTGCAGGGTTACCGCAATCTAAAATATAAAGAAGACAATATGAATCCTGCTGCAATATATTCGACCTTAATTAAACGTACGTATGTCTGTTGTAAATAGAGTTTGATATGCGCATCGATGTAATCCGATTCAAATGGCCAATGACCCTGCATTGAAACCTTATGTTACTTATTGGTGAACAGCGAATAGTCATGTAATCAGAGCGGAGTCGCAGGGTGATAATTTAAAAAGACACCAGTCGTTAATGCGAATACAGTTGATTTTCAATTTTCTAAAATACAGACTCGGTCGAGCATACCCTCGAGTCGGCGACGAGAGCTATCAAACAAGGGCTCGTGAGATCAAACCCTTTCGCGGCCATTGATTCTTTCCGAAAATTATATTCTACCAACAATGGGCTGGAATTGCATATACAGGAAGGCAGTCAGTTGTCTGGGGAATAATGTTATGTTAGGCATTGGTGTTTGAATGCCAAGAACAGACAGATATGTGAACTGGTCGCCGTGGTAAAACTGAAAACAAACACCATTTTGTAAACAGTTTGTAAATGTGTAGCACATACTTAAATACAGTTATGGTTAAGATTACAGTTCTGTTCAAGAAGTACACATGCAATTAGTTATCACGCATGCCTAACAATCGGTACATTGTAATTGCAAACTTTCGAAAGATTCAGAACAAGTCAAACTCTTTGGCTTCTCATTTACTATGTTCTGTGCATGTCAATTAAATAAATATGTAAAACAAATATCCGTCAAAATACAAGAGTTTCGTTAGCAGTTACAATAACTCACCAGGATAAGGGTTAAGATTGATTTAAGAAAAATATAGTACATAAACCAAATTGTGAAAAAAGGGCAACTACCACATTCGCAGTACATCCATGTCATGCATTGCACATCAACGCCATAAATGACACAATAAACAAGTAATGTCTTATATAGACGAATGATTTGACTGGTTTAATTAATAAATACCCTTGATAGTACAAGTAGGAGATGAGCTCCATGCCCCGTCAGCCTGACACGACACGTATGATTCTCCAGACAGCGTATGTCCTTCGTCACAGCTGATGATGGCTATTGCGCCATAAATAGTACCTCCAGGTGTCACTGCAGAGCCGTCCGTTGGGGCCGGATCGCTGCAATCTAGCAACAATTAATACAACTTATATTATAGTATAATATATCACACTGTTTAACCATTTAACTCCCGAATTTCACATTCATATTTCTTCCAACAGGAAATTAAGTATAGTTTAATGTCCAAGTAAAAGGAAAGACAGCTCGTTTTGAGCCTGAATTTGTATTGTTTTCAAACGCCTTTAATTGCCTTTGGTATTATGCATGTCAATATGCCAATATGTATAGTATTCTAAGAAACTGCTTAAAGCTTTGTTAATATATGTATATACTAAGTTGTATGTAAATAGAAATTATGTAAACTTTACGCTTCTAAATGAAGAATATTCATCTATAAATTAGCATGACAATGTAAGGAAATGCAGAGCTGGATATCTTGATCGTTTACCTTATATAACATTCCTACAAGCCGACTGCTGGAGATCTTTCCAGAAAAAGAGTATTTAACTAGTTGTGTGTTCGATGTGACATTTTACTTTTTTAAATCATAATTGGTAGAGAAACTTCGATGCTTTCTGTCAATGCGACATTCGAACTGCACGACTGTATATACATGTTCAGCTATATTGAGTTTATGAGTGCACAGTTTATGCCTTAAGCAAATTATCTTTTTAATTTCCTAACTTACCTTTTATATCACACGTGGGATTACCGTCCCAACCAAATGATGTACACGTGAGTATGGTCGAGGCACCGTTAAAGGTATAGCCCGTATCACATATAATGGTGGCCGTATTGTCGAGGGTCGTCCCTGAAGGTGTGCTGGCTCGTCCGTTAATCGGAGCCGCGTCACCACAATCTGAAAGGGTATAGGGATTTCAACATTGTACTATATCACGAATATTTAAAGAAACATACCGGCTAAGCAAAGAATTCGTATTTACTCCTAGCAAAGGATTCCAGGGGAGTGGAACATTTAATGTGACTAAATCATCTAATTAAAATTGATTGGCGTTTTTAACTTTTTTATCAATTATATCACTGTATTTTTCTGAGTAGGTTAGTACTACTGGTCAATTTAACAAGACACTAGCCAGCCCGTCAGTTGTAATGCTAACCCATCAACTCTGAGCACCAAAGAGCGGAAGCCGTTACTATCATTGTTGAAGTATTTGGTATGAATCGTCCGGGGATCGATAAAATCCTTTTATGTGAAAGAAGTTGTTTTGGTATTTTTTTTAGGAATGGAAATACATATTAAAACGTTTTGTATCTTGCCATAAATGTGTTTATCACGTGATTCGTAGTGATATTTAATCTGATAGACTAACCTAGTTTGCAAAAAAAGGCGAAATAAAAATCTTAAAAATCATTGACAGAATTACATTATCTTGTCTACAAATGGGGTGATGGTAGACCAGTGTTCTAACTTTCACAACAATATCCTTTAGGGTTTAAAGTTAGGTATAACCTAGATTCGTTGTATTTTCTAAGTCGAAAAAGGGCAGTAATTCTTACAAATATCTTACCAGAGTAATAAACTCTTGTCTGTTGATGGAGGTAATGACGATAAACAAGTACAGTAAGTTTCAAAGCAATATCTCTAATGATGTTGGGGGAAAAGAGGTGGTACAAAAAACTCAAACAATGTGTGACGCCAATTCCGAGTCGAGAAGGACATTCGTCGAAAAGTCGAGCTCAAAATCAAATCAGTATATATTTCCTAATTATGAATTTAAGTAATAATTGCAATAGTCTAGTTGTCTGGCCTTGCATTTCTTGCGACAGTCGATTTAGTCTTACCATTCGGTTCACAAACTGGGTTGTCCGTCCATGAACCGTCCGCTTGACATGTCAAAGATGACTCTCCTACAAGATTGTACCCGGTCTGACAGGAAATTATAACTACAGAAATGTACGTAAACTGGGTACCACTCCGTAGTCCGTTAGTTGGGATGGGATCCCCGCAATCTGTAGATAAATGAATAAAAGCATTGTTGTTTTACAGACACAACGATGTGGATCAAATGCGTACGTTTATTTAAATAGTTTTCTCTTTAGTTGATCGATTGGTTTGATACCCAGAAACAAAAATAGGATTAATAACCTGAAATTAATGATGTTTCTTTGTGTTTTTTTATCATAATTAACGCATTGCGACTTTCTTTTGTATATGTGACCCTTGTAATATAGTTTTGTTAACTAATTCGAAAATGGCTACCGTTGCACTTGGGAACAGCGAAAGACCGGGTTAGCCTTAACATTCGCATTTGATATGATTATTAGTAGATATACACCCTTATCTAGAGGAAACGTAGGCGTAATTTCTGACATAAAATAAAATAATAGGTCCACTTGTCTGACCTTAATACTGTTTTAAGTGACACTAATTCAGGGCTGCAACATTAACAACAATTTTTGTTGAGCACGTTTTAATTATCACAATATGAAAATGCTTTATTAAATAAACAGTTTTAATGACCAGAGAATGAAAAGGTTATATGATCATAATGAATCATAAAATGACCACGGACTTAATAATTTTAATGAGCAGAGAATAACCATGCTTTAACCCTTTCCCATTTGTAGAAGCATATACAACAGACGAATCTTGAAAGACATCGTAGCAGGCAAAAGTAGAAATTGCTCATGACGAGCTGTTTTAATTATTGCCAAATTGATTCCAACTCCATTTAATAAGTAGACGTTCGTGCTAAAATATGTTGATATATGTTTGCCTAGACATTTTCAAAGTCTTCTGATATATATTTGTTGTATGTGAGAAAGGGTTGATGATCAGAGATTGATGATTAAGTAATGAAAAGTCACTAATGATCAGAGTATTAATATGAGCCCTGCGAGTAAACCAACATTGTGAAGTATCTAACCGGATCAGCATAAGCATGTCGCGCAGGCTAACCAAGACAGACACTTTTCGCCTCCTGCGGATTTTCTGTTTCAGGAATCATTACTCTATACCTCTTTCTCCCAGAGACGGAATATGTCGACCCGGATTAGCTTGCGGATATGGGTCGATTATTACGCAGAGACCATAACGTTGGTTTCCTCGGGGGACGGCTCATATGTTGTCAGAAAATGAACACTTACTGATACTCGCACACGTGGGACTAGCACTCCAATCGCCGTTAATCTGACACGTTATAAATGTATCACCGACGAGTGTAAACCCTTCGTTACAATGTATAATGGCGGTCTCCCCGTATGTCGTTCCTTTAGGGGTATCCGCCGATCCGTCTATAGGTACGGGGTTACCACAATCTGTAAACCATTCATGGTGATTATTATTACCCGAGAAATCGTCCGTCCGTACGGTATGTTAAAATGTGTAAACTTGTTTTATTCAAAAATTAAAATGGGCAAAAAAACTTCACCTATTTTAATTCTTGGCCAGATATATAAGTATAGGACAAAAATGCACAACTCGGGGACACAAAATATAACAATATATAGGTTAAGCGAGACCAATATGTCAATATGCACTCGTGATATTCTGTTTTGTCACGAATTAGAAGCATAGATGATACATTAGGAGTATGACACATATTACTGATGATATATTCCTGTAAGTCCTTAATATACTCATGTAAACCTGGTTCTATCATAATACAGACGGCATGTTATGCATGTAGATTGCAGAAGAAAGAGACATTGTTCAGTTTGAGCTTTTCGATACGATAATTAAATTATGTTTTCTGTGTTCTTGATATAACTGTTTCTAAACCATTCCGTACCGTGTAAACGGTTTGTTTCAAGCAGGTGTGACAATAGTGTTTAGCAACGTAATGTGTCTTTACACCTATTTTGGTCTACTAGGCGAAGTAGTTGGTTCTATCTCGGTTCGGGTCATACAAACAACTGTGTGATTGGTGCTCTGTGAAAAGACCAATCTCAAGGCATTTGCGACTTCTTTAGATCCAGATCAGGCTGTGCATCCATGCAGTCAAATCTTGCTCTGCACTATTCGCAACTAAGTCAGACTGTTTAATTGCTAAAAACTGTGAACGACTTTGAATTATATCATTCTTTTCCTATTGGCAGACTGTTTTCAAATATCGTCTGTTGCTGAGGCGTCATGAAGCGTTTTTTATGTGGGGGGAAAGGGTAAAACGATTGGTGTGAATTGTTTTAAAGTGCTGACCTTTGATAGTACATGTTGGACTGATGTTCCACCCTGCGTCTGTACACGTTAACGACGAACCTCCCGCCAGTGTGTATCCGGGGAAACAAGAAATAGATGCTGTCATACCAAGTGTGGTCCCTGAAGGATAACTAGCGTCTCCGTTGGGTGGCGCTGCATTACCACAATCTGAAAATTACCAGGAATGTAACACGATTTTAAAAATAAATATATATCGGGCAGAATAAATATAAGTAGTCTACTTTCTCTTCACGATCGGCCTTAAAAAATGTTAACTAAGCAAGTTTAAATAAAAAATCAAATTGAGTGCTTTTCTATTGTATTATCTTGAACAGAATACGAACTGCACAAGAAGCTGCAAAGTCACTGAGTAATATAAAAGCAAAATCAATACTATATTATATTTTATATACTTCTATCATATATATGTTTAGTTCAATCCAGTTAATTTATAGAACTTAAAGGCCATCGGCCTTTATACATACAACATATGAAATTATCCATAATACAAACAAAGAATATATCTCATTCTTTGTTGTTTTAAAATGCCCTTGGTCCATCCATTGAAGTGAAGTCAGAAATATTACAATGATGTAGAGCTTGGTATTACCTATACAAGTATTCATATCAACTATTTTCTGAAAACTTACCAGTTGCATCGCAAGTCGGAGAATCACTCCAGGTTCCGTCTGCTTGGCATGTGATGGTACCAGACCCAGATAGGTTGTAACCCGCATCACACGTGGCCGTGACCTCTGAAGCGTATGTGAACACCGCACCGGTATTCAGTACTCCATTTGACGGTGTCGGATCGCCACAACCTAAACGAGAATTCAACGGATAAGAGCCGTGTAAAGCCAAATGGAGTCTTGTGGCATCTCCGTTTGGGTTTCACTTTAAGTTCCATAGAATAAGAAGGGCTAAGCTTACAGGTTTGAGTCACGAACTGCGTTAATGGCTATGTTGCATGTAGGATAACAATTAAGGGCTCTTGTGAGATTGAACATATACGTATGCTCAACAGAGTTTTCAGTGCATGCAGATCGCTTATCGAGACAAGCAGCACATATGTGTATGGATTGTATGCCATCGACTCAATCGGAACTCCTCGGCGACACTGGTTCTGACCTCAAATGTTGTTTATGAGTATACCCGAAATATGAAACTAGTCATAAATAATACAAAATATGTTATTTCACATAGTTGTGAGATTGAGTAATACTTTGAAACGTGTACGTTGTTTCAAAATTAAGACCCCACCCTCGCCGCCCCCAAATCGTGAGATGGTTCCTTTAATAGTCGGTTGCTTACTTATAATGCTGCACGTTGGTGAATGACTCCATGTGTTGTTAGAATGACAGTAGATGAGAGGATTTTCGTCTAGCTGGTACCCTGTGTCACAACTTACAAAAGCGTAGGCGTCGATGCTGGTTCCGCCAGGAGTGAATGCTGCTCCGTTTGTTGGGGATGGGTCTGTGCATGCTACAAACAATCGTATACCAATTATTATCAATATATTAGAATATACGTTACGTCTGTCAAAAATGTTACTTCCAGTATATCGGACTTAGACTCACTTACAGGGTCGAGTGCCCTTGGACAATGTCATTCTTAGCCTAGTATTGGTTTGTTTACCAAGGGATCATGAATAAGTGAACTGTCGTCTTGATATAACTGAAATAATGTTGCAAAACGTGTTAAATCGAATTGAAACAAATAAATTGATATTGCACACATTAACCTGATGAATGGATATATGACTTACTGCAAACATTATGTTTCAGGGTCAAGCATGGTTTAAACAAAAGGCTCCGAACATAAAGATTGAAGCTGTTATTAAATACAGCTGGTTACATGGATGGTCATGCCTGATGCATAACAGTAAATAAAGGTAACCTTTTAAATATGTGTGTGTGTTGAATAGCTGGCATAGCTTGTATTGTACATGCTCGTTTTGAGGCCGTGCCTTTTCCATATCATTAATATAATTATTATTCATAAGATTTCTTTAACAAATCGCAACTTAATTCCAATGTTATTCTATGGTCCACACCCATACAGGTTTTGAGATAAGTATAGTGCTAAACACCCTAACAGACATCAACGAATTTAATTTATTATGTATCATACCAAGATTGTAGTAAAGCTGTTTCGGCTTTTTTGACAGAGATATAAAATATGAGTTATTTACCCAGAGAAACTCCAATGTATACAACTGTAAGATTCTTCCAGTAAATACTGGATACGTGCATTTTCTTCTTACAGCGCACTATTTAAGCTTTCCATGTATATATACATATACAATGAACAGTAAAGTATGTAGATACATCGGTGCCAATGCCATTAACGCTAAATCATCAACAAATGCATGGACTTTTTGTAACTTCGCCACGAGTGAAGTCACGTTCAAGTTTTTGTAAAAGTGTCGTTGCAGGAGAGCCTACCTTGTATCTAGCACACTATTCTTAAGCGTCATCGATTTCTATTTCCAGATTTGCTTTTGGAATTTAGCTCGTGGGTATTGCATTAATACATCAGTAAAGTACTTTTTAAACATTATGACATTTCGACTTAATAGTATATAATTGTTGATGTGTATTGCCGATGTGGGTTTTTTACAGCCTGTTAGTGGGAGCCGCTTACGCGTCATTTTAACCGTTAGAACAAGTGTAACGGAGATCTGTTCCTTATTTAATCAAGTGAGCTGCTGATCGGGATTAAATGCAGTATTTTTGTATTTATAGACGCCTCTTGGTGATCGTATATGCGTGACTAATGTTCAACCATATCATATACTTCGCCGAAAGGTAAATTGACATGGCTGACTGTATAATAGACAGTCTATTAATAGCTATTGCCTTTCTTCGACGTTGTGAATTTTTTTCTCACTATTTTCAGGAAATCTTCACATAAGTCGATGCACCAAGTATTCATAAGTATCTCTATCAATTTTCATAAGTACCGTTTGATTACAACGCGCATTTACTTGAATATCCTCCATGAAAACAATAAGAATTGTCATCAGTCTACTTACCTTCCTTTCATAATGTATATTATTGTAATACTATAGTGTTAGTATAACATTGTTATAAGTCTACTTACCTCCCTTTAAAATACACACACCGTCCAGTTGGTAAGCGATGTCTTCACACAGGCATCTGTTGACGGTGGTAGAACAGTATGAGTTTTGGTCTATCAATTTACAATAGTCCGATGAAAAGCAAGTTTCGCCCACAGAAAGCACTGTTGGTGAGAGTCAGGCAGTGATATATGAGAAATATAAAGAGTGATATATCGTGAAATATACATCATTACATGTATTAGTGATGACAAAGGCTGTAAGGACATTCGTTGGTGACATTACAAGCTCGATAATTTCATCAACGTATTTCAAAATCCTTATCTCACAGGATCTTATATCCAAAATACATAGTTCTCACAGCTTCAATAATTATCTTCCTTGTCGGCCATTTTTGATAGGTCAATTTACTATATGTTGAATAAAAAATATCGAACATGATTAAATCAAGTAGCTGCACGTCAAACTAAAATTAAATCAAGAAGTCGATATAATCAGATCATACAAAGTCAGTATCGACATCTGAATGTTAAACTCAAATTCCTTCTTTTTTCCTAAGTATCACATTCTTGTTTAAATATTCTCTAGTAATGCTCATCAATATGCCTTTCAATGTTGCAGACAATGGAGATAAGTATTGTAATTGTGGGAACTATTTAGTGTCTTCCGTCATAAGTACACTAAGTTCAAGATGTTTACGAGTTTATCCGATCTGATTGTTTGGATGTGTCTTTATGGTTTTCTTTAAGATGCAAATATACATCATATTCATATGCTGTATGTTAACCCAGAATGCTATGGTATGTTAACCCATTGGGTCGTTAACTGGTAACATACTGTGAAAATCAATTAATCGTGAACACATGAATACATAATTCGGTCTTCGCCACTCAAAATATAGATAGGCATGGAACATTCGTCAGTGTTCGTGGATTCGGTGTATAAAGAGAGACTTGGTTGTACGAACAACCGCGGTGGTAAGCTATATACCTGATTACGAAAAGAGTAGTCAGAAGCATGTATCCGTCAGTCAGGGTCAATCAATGTCCTCTATAGAAGACTTTCTTTGTTTAAATATAGTGTTTGCGTATTGCTTATATCTATTGAGAATGATTAGTGCTTATGGATTATCTTTGTGAACAGATAAAAGGGAAGATTACCTTTGCGGGGGACATTCAAAACCCATATGGTCAAAACCCATATGGTCACTTTTTGTCATAGTAGTCAAAACCCATATGGTACAAAAAACAGGGTATTCAAAACCCATACGATAGAAAATGCAGGTTAGTAAAAACCCATACAATAGAAAAAACAGGATGGGTTTTGACATACACTCTACCTTTGCATCGTGCTTCAACCCTTTCGCGTATACGACAATTCAGCATCTGACGACTTTGAACATACTTTGTCACAAAAAAATAGAAAATCTCTATAATTGAATAGATAACCTATGATTAAAAGTGGAAAACATTGTGGCAAAAGAAGAAATTGCTCGTTTTGAGTAATTTCTTCTTTTTATCAAAAAGTTTTCAAAAAGCTGTCTGCTGCAGACGCGCCAATAAAGCGTTTATAAATATGAGGGAAATGGTAAACAAGGGATGTAAAATGAATCAATCAATGAGAAAGTCTTAAAATTACTTCAAGCATATTAGTTTGCCTAATTTGCGGCGAAACAATAAACACGCACATGTATTGTGGCACTTTCGTGCAAAACAGAGTTTTTCGATTCGTCATTTATGTAACTTTAATGACAATTGTGGATTTTTACAGCATGTCATATCGAAAAGAAAATGTGATCTGATTCTCCTGAAAAGTTTGGTTTTTAAAATGCCGGCATTTGTATGATCACTATTTGTAATTTTATATGCATTCTTTGGCTACAAGACCACAACTTATTAATACCAGTTGTACCATATGATTATAAAATGAAATATCAGTATTATCAAATTGTTTGTACGTAAATAGTGTGTGTATGTTTGTGTATGTTTTCCTGTTTCTTTTGCCATATGTGTTCACTGTTAAAAATTATATTGGCCAAAGGCGTGTAAATTCTGAATTTGCCGAATAAAATTGAATTGAATTGAATTGTTTAATAACTTAATACGGTACTTTATAATGGCGCTGTTTATAATGAACGGAATCAATGGGATACCCCCAATAGATCCAAAATAAAAACAAAACCGTTTAGATCACTACACATACGGAATTACGTCTAAAATGAAATAACAGTAAAACTATCAATTTGAATTATAAAATAAAAAATAATAAAAATAAAACAATCTAGCTTAAACGTTCTTTAGGTGTCTACCATAGTTAGATCATTTATTTGCTTGGAGCTGTTACTTTTCCTCATCCTCGGGGACTCCTCGTCCCACCAGGGATGGGTGTGTTTAGGGTGCGGGTTGCGCCCTCTGCGTATTTTGTCAGGGTCGGGAAAGTTCTTCAAGATAGGCAAATTTCTCACTTCATCCGGGTCTCGCTTCTTCAGGTTGGACATGTGCGTGTGGGTGTGGTGCAGCCTGTTCGAGACGGACTTCACCTGCTCCGGGGACAGCGACCTGTAGCTAGGAAACATGTCCTTGTTTATCGGTTCTCGAAGCTGCGACATGCAACGCCGATGGTCGCTCGTCTTGCCCAGTCTGTTAGCCGCTTGGAGTTCCGGGTTCAATAGACGATTCACGACGTTATTCACGCCATGGCGACTGAAATCCCGGAATGCTGGTGCCCGGGGCAACATGAATTGATCATCACCCATTCGGGATATTCTCAGAGTTTTTCGTTTAAGATCGGATGATTCTCGCGCCAATCGCAGCATGTCGAAGTTCGGATAATCCGGTTCCCGACGTCCGGTATAGCGGAGGGGATACCCGCTGTACATGTACCGGATATCATTGTTCAGGACGTATTTATACGTCACGTGAAACGGATCACCTTTCCCGCCTATTTCCATCGGCATTATGACGTCAGTTCAATATGTTACTACGGCAATAAAAAATGTAAAAGATCCACGAAGAATCTGAAATTACTAATAGCTTCCGATAAATTAAATTAACTAGGTTCAATTTGACACTTTGTCAAACTCACGCACATACACATGAACGACGTTCAAGCACATACAATTTTAAAACCATTTTTAAACAATAAATATCCATTTTTTCGTTCGTTTAAATAATCCAGCTTATTCGTCACCAATAAATTCGCTCATGGAAATAGCAGCATTTGATTCTAAATGTTTAAAACTCATTAAGTTTATATTTTAAATTTTAAAACTCAATATGTGTGTATTGTTCTCTTTGTATTGACAATAATACTCATTAAGCAATCGTGTGGATAATTAATACAATAATCCTGCGATAATCCTAATCTTTAAATCCCCCTTACACCAACCTTGGCTGCCCGTCGACTCATGTATGTTAAAAAAAAATACACTGCATTACAAAACTTACTTCAACCCTTCGGTCCGTTGATAGGTAACTGTTTAACCCTTGTCCACATATGGCAAATCTGCGGCAGACGACATAGAAATACCCATGGTTAAACTTTGAAACGTGTCTATAATATAAATGAAAGCATAATAAGTGAAAATAGTTGAAAACATTGTGGCAAAAGAAGAAATTAATAATAATGAGCATTTTATCCTTTTGCCACAATGTTAATAAAAGTTGACTTCTGGAGAGGTGTCGGAAAGGGTTCATTTACCCGTCGTGTTAAAACGGTACCAACTATAATCTCCCATTCGTTGTACTTTAATTAATCCCGATTATAATCGTACTTGCTTTTGATGAAAAACATTATTGCAAAAGGTAAAATTGCTCATAATTAGCAATTTCTCCTATTGCCAAAATATTCTCAACTCTATTCAATAATAATATACTCGTTCGATGGAGATTTTCAATGTGTGGATTATAAGATCTCACTAAGTGTCGTCTACTGTAGTGTTATCGGCAAGTTCTCCTTTTGCAACAATGTTTTCACCTCTATTTATTAATGATGATACTGTAATTCCTGTAAAACATCAAAATCGTCTGCTGAATATTAATTGTATGTGGGAAAGGGTTAATAATTGGATGACACGAATTGAGATAACATTCGACATACAGACCAGTATCTATATAGGAACCCTTTATATGGACTACGGAGCAGTCAAATTGCAGACAAAAGTTCATCTACTTTATTCCGTTACAAACAATTAAGAATTAACCCTTTCCCTCATATAGACGCTTTCTGA
>JAUELF010000011.1:687660-700821 GCA_031471495.1 Clinocardium nuttallii
TGTGGAATTACTAATCAATCTCATAACAGTTGGCCAAGAAAATGCAATTATAAGTGCACCATCCAGTGCAAAGAAACTAATGATAAAACAGAGAAAACCAAATGATAGGACATAGCTTGATTTAGAGAGTATTAAAGGGAGATAACTGACCGAGTAGTGCATGTTTCACAAAATTTAATTATCATCGAAACAGATCACCCATTTGATGCCAATACATGTATGTCATAAGTATGCGGGCTCTACCACTTCACCACCTAGAAAACTAAACAAAGCCATGTCAAATACACATTATGTATTTTCATGAATACCACATTGTATTTCATATATCAAACCATGTAAGAGTTCAAACGATTGTGGATTAGCCTTTCAACTGACTCGCTGGTGTTAGGAAAAGATAGATCATAAGATGGCGTCACTTAGACAGAAGATGCCGTGATATTTATGTAATAATGAATTAGGTTTACTCAAAAAATAAATGAGTTACGCATTTAATTCGTGATTTAAACTTTAACTTTCGGCGTTTTGTTAAACAACACCTATTCCATTCCGCTGCTCAAAAGTCACTTTTTTCCCGATTTTGTGTTTACTTTGATGTTATATTTCAATTGTGAGAACGCATATTTATACTATTGAATCATCACAGATAATCAATTCTCAAGAAAATATCAATTATCAGTAAAAGCATATATATATCATGTGTCGGTAGGCACGAATGAATTCGGAGTTTTAGGCCCACTGACTAGTTATTCTCAAAGGTTATATATTGTATACGGTCAATATTTGCAAGTAATACTTGCAGTAGATGTAGAGAGATGACCAGAGTGTTCATTTACATAGTAAAGTGTGTAAAGACTAATTTCATTGTTATTTTCTTTCAACTTAATTAGAGCGTTTCAATCACATGTATTGGATAAGGCACAGCGTTGCCTTATGGTGTTGGAAACAAGACGCGGAAAAGAATCATCGTGATTTGTTGTCGTTTTCGTTCAACCTCTTCTGACACACAGACGCATCTGCAGAAAACGTTCTGTAAAAACATCTTAGACAAATCTGCTTCAAACGACCTGTACAAACATTATAGGTGTATGTTGACGTATATGTTGCAAACGACCTATACACACATTATAGGGGTATTTTGATGCATCTGCAGCAATAGAAATTTGACAGCTTTGTACCAAAATGTTATCCTGAACATTTGTTCCGTTTGACACAATTTTTAAGTTTTATTCAGTTATTACACAATAATGTACACATATATCCATATTTCTCATAGATTCGTGTAGGTGGTTTCTGTCGTTTTCCCACATTCGATACATTTGAAGCAGAAGCCTTTAAAAGAATGATCATGGCAAAAGTATGGAAGATCTTTATAAAGAAAGTATAATTATTGAAAAGAGTTGAAAACACGATGCCAAAATGATTTATTTGCAATTTATTTATTTCACAACACTGTTTTCCAATGCCGTCTGCTGCAGATGCGTCAAATTGGGTTTGTAATTGGGAAAGGGTTAAATTAAAGACATTTTCGCTTAACGAATGTGTTATGAAAGGTAACATTGTATTCTTTTTTTTCAAATTTTGTTTGCAAAGCCTTTGCCGAATCCATGTGGTTTGATTAAAACCAATGCGATACAGCCCGTACGTCTTACAAATGGACTAAGAGTATATGTGGAAAAAGGGCCAATTTCTTTTGCACCGATGGTTTAATTGAGCACTGATGCGAGGAAGAAGCGTGAAATACATGGTAAGGTGAACTGGCTTCAGTGCAATGCTTGAACATGTGTTGAAATGCGGTGTTAACCATTTCCCTCATATAGACGCTTTCTGACGCCTCTGCAGTAGACGGAGTTTTGAAAACATAGTGACAAAAAAAGAAAAAGCACAAAACGTGCAATTTTCTCCTTTTCCCACAATGTTACGACAATTCTACAGCAGACGAATTTAAACATATTTTACCAAAAAACAGAAAATCTCTATAATTGAATGGATAATCTATGACTAAAAGTGGAAAACATTGTGACGAAAGAAGAAATTGCTCGTTTTGACGTCAGAAAACATCTATACGAGAGACATGGTTAACATGACAACACATAAAAGTATTAATACATCGCAGGAATGCCCAGGGCTCTAATAAATATACCTAACTACAGTATGTCTGGGTGCAAACTTTAAAGAATCTTGTAAACAAGACATCTGTTCGTTCACCCCAAGTGTATTATTTGCTAAAACGACACTTGAAACTTACTAGCCGAACTTTTGACTGTGTATTTTTTACCGGCTAAGACTGGTTCTGCTTTCAAATTTACATCCACTCATATCAGCGTCAAATTTAAGCATTTAATTTACTCCTTTATTTCCATAAAAATCACGAAGTTTCAAACCTCAATTGTTAAACTTGGTATTAATGTTTACAGGTAGAACAACCTATACAAAGAGTTACCTCTCAGCTTTAACATAGTCCACAGAAAACGCAGGGACCATGTTAATGAATATGCAAGAAAGAAATCACTCCGCGAGGATTTCCCGTCATTTTGCTCTACCGGACAAGATCAAAATACCAAAACTGATCAAAATAAAATGTTAAAAGCATCCTATACCTATTTTCAACAAGAACATTTACATAAGCTTGTTAGAAGGTGCCGTCAACTTGTGTTGATTCTGTTATCCATTTCCCCCATACGACAATTCTGCAGCAGACGACTTTGAACATATTTTGTCAAAACATAGAGAATCTCTATAATTAAATGGATAACCTATGACTAAAAGTGGAAAACATTGTAGGAGAAATTGCGCGTTTTGTGCAATTTCTTCCTTTGTCACTATGTTTTCAAAAAGCCGTCTGCGGCAGAGGCGTCAGAAAGCGTCTATATGAGGGTAAAGGATGATTATATATGTAGATCTAGAAATAAATCATTTAAAATAAACAGCATACGTTATTGATTTAAACGCGTCGCGAGATACGGAAGGGAATCGATTCGTGCAATAATGAAATGTATCACACCTTTTATTCATGAGAATATTAGTCCAGCAAAACCATTTCTATTGTGTGATCAAATTAATATTGTTTACCCCTCAGTGTCACCGCTTTTCTTCTGCAATCTATATTTAAGTAAATATATCACGTGACTGGAAAGGAATGTATTCATTGGTCCATTGATATTAAGCAAAACCGTATACGGTGTTTATATGTCAAATATGCCGTGTCTCGGATCGTGGATGAAAATAGGACCGGAATGTTTTGATTTATACGATGATTGGAATGAGGCTAGGGTGTTTCGGAGGAATGGAGGGCTAAGGCAAAATGGATTAAGTAGATTCCTGTAGTGATATTGTGCGGAGTTAATACGTGAAATCGGATAATACTAGGGCTGTGTGTGATCGATATGTGAACATTATCGGTGTTTTTTTATCTGTGTGTTTTCATCGTTCCGTGTAATACAGGTAGTGCGATGTGTTTACGTTGACATTTATACTTTATACATATCATATACTTCATTACACAGACGTCTCGTCGTCTTGTCTTGTCATTGTAAGATTAATTAAATTGGTCATCCCGTCAGCGATTTTCTTTTTATCAAACATGGATAGAATGCCTGGGGGAGGGGGAGGGGCGCCCGACGGTGCCTTTGAACGTTTTCTAACGGCCGCATTGGCTACAATTATCACCATCATGTTTTCCTGGAGGTTACTACAGGAGGAGAATGAGGCATCGGGATGTTCCGATCGGGATTCGACCCCGTCCCTCACCTCCGCTGATGTTCACTACCACACTACAGCCAGATCGCGCTATAAGAAATTGAGTGATCGGAGGTCCGGCACCGACCCGTCCTCCGCTGGGGGTCATTACGATATAAGCTTAGACGAACTAGATTATTCGGACAGTGAAAATAGTGTAAATATTAGTAATATAAGTAATGTGTCCGTTACCGAAAATAACAGTGTCCGAGAGAAAGTGACCACTGACAGCTGTGACCCGGTTACTGCCCCGCCCCTCGGGGCATCTCCCCCGTCTATTAATCAAACTACAGACATGTCGTCTGGTCATTCGAACATGGACTTCCCGGCTTCTTGTGCAAATAATGGGGAGACCCTTACCACATGGGATGACTATGATTGGCAAGAGGAAACGGGACAGGAACAAGAGTATGTTATTAAAACGAGAAGGTCTGTCCGAGATTTTGTCAAAAATCAAAAAGTAAACCCTTTACGCAATATAGATACAAACGAAAATAAATATACAGAAACTAGTTTCGAATCAGACATCACTCCTGTCGCTAATTCTCAGGTACACGCAGAGGCTCGAACCCATCCAGCGGCTGCCAGTAACCAGCAATTCCTCTCCCTATCGCAAAGACTAGCTAGTTTCGAATATTCCGACACGGGAGGGGACAGTGGGTACGTGGATCTGTATCCTGACGTCGACACGGACGACGACGACGAAAGCGAAGAAGAGTCGAGTGACGAGGAGCACGAGTACGAGATACAAATCTCAGACTCGGACTCGGACTCACCGGATGAGCGGAGCAGCTCCTTTTACGGGGTGAATACTCTCGACACAATTTTCGAAGAATTTGAGAGTGATACCGAAGAACATATTATCTGTGATACTGATAGAGACGGGGGCATTTGTGATAAGGGTACTAATAACAGTGATAAGGGCCCATTTGGGGACGAGACGGGGAGATACGAGCCTGACATTCCGCTGGATCGTGAGTCAAGGTTAGATAACCCTGGTGTAAAAGATAAACATGACGCTAAACAAACTGGAGGTAGTGTAAATGATAATTTAACGTCGTCGGACACTCTTCTCGGGGATCTCCGTAAACAACCGGTACAGGAAAATATTCAGCAGGCTGTAACCTATGTTCAAACAGAAACCTCTCCTTCTAACATAACGTTAAATTTAAACCCGGTTGATGAGATAACCAAACATGATATGTTACACACTTTACACACAGTAGATAGGGATTTGTCCACTGGGGCGGAAACATCCGAGTACAGTGTTTCGCCCGACTTCCTCCCCGTAGCAGGCGATAAAACTATTTTAAACAGAAACGTAAATGTAGATCGTACGGAGAACACTGATTCAATTGATTTGACTGTAAATAACACCGGGTCATTAAATTCAGGTATTTTTCATCAAAACTCCCCTAAGGATAAGTCAGTCACAGGTGACCTATCAAATATCACTAGTCAAGATCGGGTGTCGGAAATTAATGTAACACAGCGTGACACAGAAAGTAGTGCGTCACGGCCAAACGCCTCCAGTCCCTCAACGTTACAAATTGAATTTACTAAACTCCAGGAAAAAATGAAGGTGCCTAGGCTAGATCAATTACAAAACGATCATCCGAATACTGATTCGTCCGAAGATAACTCTCCTTCCTCGCCCGTCCGAAATATTGCGATTGACAATCTAGCAGACGACAGGTTTTCGGATACAGAATCGTGTAGTAGTGAGTCTGTAATAACGGTTATAAGTGTAAAATCTACTGAAAGCGACTATTATCTGGGCGAGCGTAGTGATCTAACTAGGGACTCGTGCATCACTCCAGTTCGTACGTCGGGAGACCTCACCGCAGGCGACTGCGACCGATTAGCGCGCACTAATATGTCTGACAGCTCATATGAACATACTTCCCTTGTCAGCGGTTTTCTAAACGACAGTCTGAATAGTTTACTGAGTGCAAATAATATAAATGACCTTGAGGGCGAATCAGACGTTGACATTTCCGAAATCGAACGACAAAATAGTTTGCCCGAGTTGACTCTTTTAGAAAAAGTAGAACCGAAATTAATGCAAGAAGAAAATCAGCAAGTAGCAGACGACATCGGCGAGCAAAGCGAAAATTCAAGCAAAACGTCGTCTGCCGATTCCTTGTCAATTGAATTGGCCCGCGTTCAAGAAACAAATCAAATAAACACAGAATTGTCTAATCAGGCTGCGAATAGCATGACGGCGGACGAATTCGGAATTGAAAGTCGAATTTCGGATGCCCTTATATCACACGACCTCAGGATACTCGACGAAAATGACATCTCGGACCGGTTCATTGGCTCGGACAGTTCGTCCGACAGTTCAGATCCCCCATTACGGGAATACGACCCAGACGACGATGATTTGGCTGCATTTCAGTTCAATCAAGACTGCGACAACGATTCGTTTTATTTACTCGTGGGGGACGAAGGGAGTTTAAGAAACTACGAAACATTCACGAACCTTGACTCTATCGGACTGTCGTCTGAATACAATGACGCGTTTACCTCCCGTGCTTTTCCCGATGAAGCTAGTAGCTTTACGTTCTCGCGTACCGAAGACCTTGGAACCCAGTTTCGCACTCAAGCGTTTTTTACTGATAGAAGAAACATGTCGGATACTGATTCCCATAGCGACAAGGGGCTTTCCCCCATCGCATCGGAAGACGACGAGGAAATTACGTGTCTACCCGAACCAGACCCTTCGCCCGTTATTATACCATTAAGCTCCGAACAATCAGAACATACCACCCCCGGGGAACAGTTCAATATTAAATTGTTAGACAAGTATAGAGATGCTGCGTTATCACAAGTACACGATGTTACGGGCACTCACGACTCAGTGGACGGAAACGAAAAGAAATCTATCGATTTTCAGAAATATATAATTCAGCCGGAACGTAAACAAGAGGCCATTAAAAACGTAGATCAAGAGGGTCCAGACTCACAAATCGGTGATAAAGACCCGGTTAGGAAAATCGATGAAGACTTTATTGAGACAAAAGGTGGCGAGATCGATAATGATCAATGCAATATTGACATATCGGGTGTGAACACTTTAAATAATACAGTGGGTACTAATAACTCCCGCGTTCCACAGAACAGTTCGACCGAAACAGCTGATTCACTGTTAGCAAATCGTGATGCCGTAAAGATAGAAACGGACATAGATTCGGATATATTATGTGTAGACACGGATCCGATTAAAGGGCCGTGTGATGATTATGTCAGTGATAATGACGTTGAAAAAGTAGCCAATGTCGAACGAAATGGTGATTTTATTTTAAGTTATAATTCTGATAAACGAGCTTTAGACCGGAGTTCTAAGCAAGGGAGGGTAGAAACGAATGTTGACGAACTTTTTACCGGAAGTGTTGATAATGGAAATAGTGTTGAAGCGATTCATAAACCTGGAAAATCAATCCGTTTTAAAAAATCTGGTCGCGTTAAATTAGTGAACAGAGCTCCGAAAGAAACTAGTATTGATGATTTTGCATTTGTTGAAAGCGATAACTCTTCTGTGGAAACAAACATTGATGAAGCATTTCTTGAAGATTATGTAAGTCAATTATCGAATGAATCTGCATCTCGTTTAACATGCGAAACGAATGTGGATGATTTGTTTGAACAACCTGCCAAATCTGATACCCCGAGTCGGCTAGAAAATAGCAAAGTTAATAAATCACGGGAAACGAACATTGATGATATATGGGACGATACTACCACTACAGTGAATCACGGTGAAAATGTGTCACGTGAGCCCGTTGTCGTGACGCCATCAACATTTGCAATTGAAACGAACGTTGACGACATTTTTATTGATGACGTCATCCCCGTGAAAGTTTCCCCCGTGCAGTCAACGCCGTTAAAATACACTCATTCAATCGAAACTAATGTGGACGATATTGTATCGGATAGTACGCCTGTTGAAAAACACACTAGTCATAGAAAATCTGTTGAAACCTATGTAGACGATTTATTTGGTGATATTGGACTTAATGAAGAGGACGATGTTGAGACATCTAGTACTCACACAAAGAAAGAAACTCGCGATGCAAGTAAATCAAATGTAAATAAACAATTGTCCTATGAAACGTTTGTTGACGATTTATTCAGTGAAGTCTTGTCTACAGAGGATTCGTGTAGTTCATTAAGTGTTGATACCAATGTTCAAAGTTCACAACGTGCAATAGACGAAGTTACTCCATCCGAATATACGGATAGTCCGGCAACTATAGAAGACCCCATAAGTGTTCAGACAGTGTATTCAAACCAGCATTCACAGCCAGACGAATTTAAATATCCTAGGCCGGATCAAATTGAGCGTGGTGTAGAATCAGACAAGATCACTGACCCCAATAGATTTGGACAAAAATCGTTATCTCATAAAGATAATACGCCGCTAGATTCCAATTCAGATAGCGACGATTTAAACGTAACGAATTCAGTGTACGGCGAAGATTGTCAAAACACTCAACCGATACAGCAAGTCCCGTCTACTGCCAAATTGATAGATCGAAAGATCGAACTGTCTGATTGCATTGAACCGCAAATATGTACAAACGCTATTCGCGATATTCATAGTATACCTACCCCATATGGACAAAACAATGTTAATTCAATAGACACAATAAGTGACGGTAATAACGTAATCACTACTGAAAACAATACGGATAACAATGCAACATCGTTAAAAAGTAAATTGGAAGAGGAAAAAGCAATAAACGAGCAAGTGAACAATGTACAGTTGTCTTTAGAATGTAATTATGATAATTTAAAAGGACACAAACAACTGCCTGTTATAGATCACAATGCCAATGTGTCGTTGCCAAAAGCTGGAGGTTTAAATATTGTCAGAAATAGTGATAATAGTTCCGATCTTGGCCTATATCCAGGGGAGCACTATCGAGGTGCGCGGACGGGCCCACCTCTCAGTGTAGAACCTACTGGCAAACGATTCACATTGCCAGAGGTAGAAACTACGGTTATTGATAGTTCGCTTGAGATTAACAATGGAATTACAAACGATGATGATATCGTGTTGAAAATTGTGGAAGATTCGGACGGTGTGCCCTTTACAAAGTCGGGAAATACGAGTTTCGAACAAGATACGTTTAGTTCTATTGGATCATGTTCGTTGAATTCGGATGACGAATCTTTAAGCAGTATCGAAGAAAGTTATCATACTTTACAAAGTAATTACAACTCGGCTCGTCTCCGTGGCTTGAGTGATTCGTCAATTGCACGTGTGGTTCGAGACCACGCGGTGAAACCATCCGTGATTTTCAGAAAATCGAAGGAGTACCAGGGTGTCAAACGGCGAGTTCACAAACACCAATTGAAGAAGTATTCATCGATATTACAGCAACCGATCACACCCGATGCTAACCGAGTACAACCGGATTTATTATCGCCGGAAAAGCCGCTTTCAGTGAACCGGTTACAAGTGTTACAATCGCGTCAACGATTTTTGAGTGCCGAGAATCTAAATCTATCCAACAGCAGTTTTGAGGACCGCTTTCTTCAATACAGAACGTCACTGACGTCAACAACGCCCCGGAAATACTTAAAGCGTCATGAGCGCGCCCTACCGGATATGCAATCAACTGAAAGTTTACCAGCAGACATGTCAGCTTTGGATTTTATGAATAATAGTTACGGTAGTTATAGTAGCATGGATCGAATACATTCACTTCCGGTCTCGCGTCAAATCGAAGAACTATATCAATCGCGTTACAGCAGCGCAAACTCGTCTTTTGAGCGACACGAGATCGATAAGTTACACGCGAACTGCATGTTTTCGCCGGCGAAACGCGAAGAAATCCGCCATACGACAAAATCGTTAGAAAATATGTTTGAGCAATTGTTGCGTTACGGCAGCGTCTCCTCCTCACTCGCGGAAACCGACCTTGACGCCGCGGTGTTGGCCCAGGAAAGTTCCTTTCCGCCGGATATTGATATCTCTGATTATGTTTCGTTTCAGTATCCCCTAGAAAGGGCTGCAAGCATGAGTGCATTAATTGGGTCAAGCGGCGAAGGTCATCGGTTGCCTAGGAAACCAAACAAAGGACGTTTTGCAAGTAGAAATGTTCCGAAATCCAAAAGTTTACAAACGTTAGAAACGAATTTAGATGACGTTTTCGCGGCCGAGGAAGATGAGTTTTCCGGGGAATTAAAGAAGGCCCCTTCAGTTCATGAGCTTAGAGTCTCAAAGTCTCTTTCGAAACTGAATGTGCCAGACTGGTTTAGAAAGTCTAGCTTTTCGCGCAGTGGCAGCACGCAGAGTTTGTTTACTTATGCAAGCCGCCAAGGCTCCACTTCTACGTTAGGCTCCTCTATATACCCAGCTAGCATTACGACCTCCCCGTCCCCGTCAGTTACCCCCGGGTCAAACACGGTAATCATAACAAAACGCGTAACTGCCACACCATCTACGCCTTCTACGGCGAGATTACTACGCGCGCCTTTACTGCCTTCTACGCCTGAAAGGGCGCCGATTCATAATACTCCATCTGCCATGTCTTTGCCTAGTGATAGATTTAGAAAAACTGAAAAGAAAGAATTAAAGCCAATTGCCATTATACCGTTTGCTAAACTACGCGAAATGTTTGAGAAAAAGGCTCAAGAAAACGCTCATTCTAAATCTAAAACGACGCCGGTAACTAGTCCCGTTAGAGAAAAACCGCCGTCAAAGGTAAGGTTCGAATCCGCGTCTTCTGTACAACAATCGAGTAATGTGACAGTGCAGTCTCCCGTACGAAGGGAGACAACCATAGACAATGAACCTGTGCAGATAAATCGGACGATTTCCCCAGTACCCCAACTACCAGAACGTAAACCAATACTCGCGGATAGTTCGCGGAAAACCGAGAGTGCGCCTTTAAACGGTCAACCTCGCAAAATGCAAGTGCATTTTTCGGACGAGAAACAACACGTGGAACATGTGAGTAAACCCCAAGAGCAACATAGCTCAAAAAGTGTTCGTCACAATGGTGCCGCCCCAAGCACAAATGATACAAATTCAAATGGTAAGCCCTCAGAAAAAGATAAACCCGTAAAAAAGCCTCATGGTTTCCGAGCCTCTTTGCCCTTGCCTCAGTTCAGATTCAAGAGACCTGGTCTCTTTGCCTCAAAAGCTGCATCCTCCTCCGCCTCATCGTCGTCATCAGCATCACAAAGCGCAAATTCACAGAACAAGAAAGGTAAGAGTAATGTTTCGCGTTTTGATAATGACACCAAGCATGACTGTGGATATTGTGATTTAATCGATATAGAGGATGCATGTGTGAATCAATTTGATGAACACGCGTGGTTACATGCGTTGGAAAATAAAACAAAAATTGATGGCGAAACTTTGTTTGAATTTTTACAGAAACGACGGTATAGCAGTATCTTGGAAAATGGTTTTGCAGAGCAGCTAGAGGAACTACAGGATCGAGAAGTTGCGTTTAACTTTCCTGTTGTCTCGTTTGGAAAGCACTCCGGTGGCGAAATCGGCTCCATGGAGCGTTCTCCAGATCTTCAAGTGGTTCTCACAAACGCTTACTCAAACAACAGTGCGCCTTATGATTATATGAACAACAAGCTTCGCAATGATGCTTCTATGGATGATATTCTAGACGGCCTACTCTTGTTAGACGGGCATAGAACGGGTAGGTTGCGCATGGACGAACATGGCCGAATAGTTCCGAAACATCCCATAGACTTTTCCCCGGATACTCCGCCGGGTTTTACCGTAAATTCCGGAAATTATCCGGGGCGTGATATGTACAAAGATACAAACGATAATTTGTGTGAATTGACTGGTAATGACTATATGTTAGTGACGTGTGAGAACCCGAGTTGTAAGCGCGAAACGAACCTTAAAGAGGCAAAACAGTACTTCAAAACGTGTCACAGTTGCTTTACGTACTATTGTAGTCGACAGTGTCGAAAGACCGACTGGGATCGGCACAAGAAAGTCTGTATCTACAGTCGAATAAACAGTGCCTGTAAACACGTGATCAAGTTCATTAACCGGCAGCCCGAGCTGCAGTATCAGTGTTCACGAATTGCACGTCGCGGTTATCTCGCTCAAGGTCGCGGCTGTGTTATGTTCGCGTTCCCGGATGTTAGTTCGTCGGAGGACTTTTTGAATTACGGTTTTGACTCGCTTTGGGTGCCCCCTGTGTATGTTGGACTTCGCGAGCTCCCGAATGCATCGATGTTAGGAAGCAAACTCGAGATTCTGACGGAAACATGCTTGCATTATAATCCAGAACTGAAATACGTCATACATGTTGCCATAGTAATTCCGCCCAAACTTCCGGTTCGGCCTATTCCGCGGAGAATCGAATCGATTATTCAAAAAAGTGCAAAACTCAGATTGAGCCCGGCTCATATGCACCCGCGTCAAGAAAACAATACAGACATTCCTTCTACGCTGATTCTAACCGCGGTTCCAGGGAACCAACATGTTGACGACCCGGATGGACGAAAAACACGTGAACTGTGCTTTATCAATATTCAACGGAAATTACGTCAGAGAGACGTAAGCTTACGTCATCAATTTCCGGATGTGTACAATAAACTTATCGATTTTGTGTCCGACGCAAAGCATTTTACTCCTATGATCATTTACCCGTCGGACGGACGGACGGGCCGGAAGTTTATGTGTGTCATCATGCCGGAATCGGAACCGGAAATAGAGTGGATACGTGACCCGAATCTGTTTCACGAACTAGACGTTTTCGAGGACATAGACACGTCGACACCAAACTTATCTCTTAATTTACAAGAAGTGTTATTATAAGTGAATATAGGCCTATAGATAAGATGAGTTATAATATACAGAGATCTGAAATACTTATTTTACCTTTAAACTCTATGTTGTTGGTACCCCAAATAATCTTCTAATTGAGAGGATTCTTTAATTACCAACGTCATCTGGTTAAATAAAGTTATAAGAGAAATATCGTTGGAAGAAGAGAACACAATTCGAGGGCTTCATGCAAAACGGTTGTAACTACATCTTGTTCGAGATATAGTTACAACCGCTGTGCATGAAACCATCAAATTGCTAATCTTGATCTAGGTCTCAGAGGGCTGCATTATTTATATAAAAAGATCCACAAATCTGCAGCAAACTATATTTGAAACACTTACGCAGAAAGGGGGACTTTCTCTGTAATTTAATTATTTTAGAATCAATTATTTAACAAAGTTGAATAATTTCTCCTTTTGCCGCAATATTTCTTAAGTCTTTTCTTCACATGCGTCATACTTACGTTACATATTGAAAAGGGTAACCTTTAAACAAACGTTCATACTTGTGGCCTATTTAACCCTATCCCTCATACGACAATTCTGCAGCAGACGACTTTGAACATATGTTGTCAAAATATAGAAAATCTCTATAATTGAATG
>JAUELF010000011.1:716887-728792 GCA_031471495.1 Clinocardium nuttallii
ACGCACAAGTAAACATCAAAGAAAATATCCCCACAAATACACTCTCATGAGTACGTCCGTCCGTCCGTCCGTCCGTCCAGAGCAATATGAGATTTGTAACTTGGTCGTTCATGTGGGGGTAGAAAACTAAGTCACTAGATCAATTGATAGAAAGTCCTTTTGGATACATTAGAGGCCATATCTTCGTCAAAAATCAATGTCTACCATATTAAGACATGAAACTGGGTCACTAAGTAATTCGTTAAGAACATGCTTGTAAACACATTGCATGCTTTATATTTCATAAAATATTTATGAAAAAAAATCAGAACATTCATCTCCATCAGATTCAAGTAAGGGTCTACAGGTCAATTTTTAGAAATTCCTTGTAAACTAATTTTATAACATATATTTCATCCAATCTTTATGAACAATCATCAAAACCATCACCCCCATTCAAATCCAAAGTAAGGTTCGAAACTGGGTAGCTTGGTAAGTTTTAAAAAAAACCACCCAAGAGCTGTTTTACAATGTTTAGGGGTATCTCAATTCATCAAAGTTTTGATTGGTTCATAGTTAAGTTGGCGATCCTACGAGAGTTACTTATAAGGTGAAGTTAAAGATGAAATATTCTGCATACTAACCTTTAATTGTTTTCTTAAAAAATAAATTTCAGTGAAAAAATTCAGTTAAAACGTATGAAATATAATATTTAAGAGCAAAATATTAATTATTTTTTAAACATGATAATATTTCAATTAGTTATCATCAATTGAAACTTATACACCGCTCGGGAGCCTCGCAAAGTCAACAGTCATTCTGCGTCTTGTTCCATTTCTTAGTGTTTTCTCATATTGATCGACGTTTATCTTTTTTAAAGATATTTCTTGTTGAAAACAATAGAAAATAAATGCAGAGATTGTATCATATTGAGACAGTATTGAACACGTTGATTACAACAGTATACATTGAAAAAGGAGAAATTGAAATTCTCGACTTTTCTTTTATTCGACACATTCTCACATGCAAAGTATCTAACACACACGAAAAAACATCCAGCGACAATATTAAAGATATCTATAATGAAAAGGTGAGAAATTTCAGACAGAAATAGAAATAATTCACGAAAAACAAATTATATCCTTTTGTTACAATATTTTCAAAATGCTATTCCTTCAGATGATTAGAATAGATTGTGCACTAAGAAAAGCGTCAATGTCGATTAAAGTTCTATTTCAAATTACAACAACGCGTGTTAAGTTATTTTCATCCAATCACATTTAATATACATTATAAACATCTGTTGATGAAATTCGCATCATTATACTTTCGAAGCAGCATTATTTAACCCTTTTCCACTTGCAGACGCATTTTTGACGCATCATGCAGCAGCAATTGCTGCTTTGTCGAAAATGTTCCGTACTGTGTTCAATGATGATATTTTGCATTCATAGAGATTTTTAATCATTTTTGCCATGCCATTTTCAAAGTCGTTGATTCCAGATTTCTGTTTCAAAATATCTGTTGACAAAGTTGAAACATTTTATATCAAAACTAGATTGGAAATGAAGATGAAAATTTTGTTTGAGCAGCATTTCCATTTCCATAATGTATTTAAAGGTTGTCTGCTTTATTGGTGTCAAATTTCGTATGTATCAAATACATGTATAATGGAACCCTTTTTAGTTCCAATGGCTTGATCCATGCATAAATCGGGTTTCCATGGCAACGGAAAGAAGGAAGATTGCCGATTTTCAAATATTTTTTGTAGAAATGATCCTTGTGTGACCCTCTTAGATTCCTTCAAGCCATGTTGATTGGTAGAATAACATGGTCACCAGGGGCCGGCTCTTTTGCCTTATATGGCTATAGTGATCAATTTTGGATTCTTCTACTCTAATGTATTTGAACGATTTAAAAAAAAATAAAGTGTAGAAATATTCCTTATGTGACTGTCTTTCATATTTCTTCTAGTCATGTTGATAAGTTTAAAAAACATATGCGCCATTGGGAAGGGCTGTTTTGCCGTATATGAATTGCTTTAGTGACAATTTAAAGATCTTCTCCGCCGAAAGAATCTGGCCGATATCCAAATAATGTTGTAGAAATGATCATTGGGTGACCCTCTTTTAGATTCCTACAAGTCATGTTGGTTGGCCATCAGGGGAGGGCTTTATTTCCTTATATGGCTATAGTGAACACTTTAAAACTCCTCTCCTTCGAAAGTATATTGCCGATATGCAAAATTGTGTTTAGAAATGTTCCTTTGATGACCCTCCACTAGATTACTCCAAGCCATGTTGATAAGTCGAAAAACAAATCAGATTGTATAACTCTATCATGGCCTTCTTTTTATGAAATGCTATGAGATGCATTCAAGCCATGCTGATTCTTAAAAAAATATGGCCGCCAGGGTGTGGAGAGAGTATGTTGCGCTATATGGCTGTGGTGAAATTTTCTCCTCAAAAAGTATGAATCTGATTTCAAATGATTTTGTTGTTATGTTCCTTGTGTGTCTGATTCTTCGAAGCTATGTTGATTGGTAGATAAACATGTCCGCTAGGGGGACAGGGCTATTTTGAATTATATTACAAAAGTGATTTAATATTTGCCTAATGATAGTGGAGCGATACTAGTCCTCTTGTGTCTCTTTTTTAACTAAGCTTCAGTCGCTTTCTGACGCCTCGGCAGCAGACGGCTTCTGAATACATTATGGCAAATGAGAAATTGCTCAATACGGTCATTTTCTCCTTTTACCAAAATGTTGTCAACTTTATTTAATAATTATTCTTTCATTGATGGAACATTTCAATATTTTACCGATATATTTCAAATTCGCCTTTCTGCAGATTTGGTATATGTGGGAAAGTGTTCGAATGACTAAGAGACACATTCTAGTTAGAGGAACAATTACTGACTGCTTGTTTAACCAAAATAAAACCTTCGCAATTAAAACTGAAAACACAATGCTTGAAGTAACGAGTATTTCGCAAATGTATTTTAAAGACTTTTTTGTCTTCAACAAATTACAATTGCATATCTGTATCTATATCGGCTACAAACGCTGTATGGTTTTTTAGCGGGGCTTAAGTTATTTTTTTTAAATCAGGTGAGCGATCCAGGGCCTCTTGTTTTTGCTCAGGTCGTCGTTTGATGAAACTAAAACCGTCTCCGTGGTGCAGTGGGAACAACGGTTCGATCCCCGGGCTGGTCCTACCAAACAAGTAAAAAACAAAAGTAGCGGCTTTCCTCATTGGCGCGCTCAGGGTTTCGTTGGACCATTAGGGCTGATGCACCGGCATCAAGATACATAATCCATGGAGTACTGGTACTTTTTCCTAGATACAACGTGATATAACTGAGGTTTCGTTAGAAAGCGGCACACAACATCATACACACAAATACACATATTATAATAAGGATATATACAGGGATATAAACTACTTAAAACACAAGCGGAGTATATGTTGGCGAAACGAACTAAGACATACAATTACGTCGCTTAATTTCCCGCAATGTTCGTAAATTGTCACCCTGTTTTCTCTATGCAGAAATTCTCTCGTAGCCATGGAAACTAAAGTAAAATGTAACTATATATATCTTATATATACGTAATTCGACCGAACTCACGTTGCACTTAAATTTTCAATTTCCAGCAACGGCAAAAACACGAGTTAGAAAAAAAAAAAAGATTAGAAACTTACCGAAATTAACTTTAATTAAAGTTCGGGAAAATTTAATTGCACCGTGCGGCAGGCAGCGCGTATGCGTATCATTAGGTAGGTAAAAAAACACGTTTACAGTTTTTATTCCGTTCTGGAATTGCAGACGACGGAAACTTATATTTCAGCGGAGGACTGAGAGGAAAATGCAAAAACTTTCGCGCCATTTGTCTTGTTACAGTGATGCACATCTAAAACATCCCTGTATTTATTTCCATTTCTATATTTTATAGTGTTCTCTTTGTAGCCGTAACCATCAACTGAACTGTTAGTCATTTCTGTAGCTGTAGGCTTTTAACCTAACATGCATAGTACGAGCGTGTTCTTGAGAAAAGATACTGCTTTTAAGAACAGTGAAGATCCAGATCAGCCTTTGCGTACACAGATCTGGTCGAGATCTACAACGTTCACTTATAACAATTGTACTTTTCGATAACATGAATCAGATGTAAAGGATGATATGAACCTACACTGTTCAGGAATTCCAAGTCGTACCTTATATCATACACTGACTCTTATATCCAGGTTTAACAAACAATATCTCGTCTACGTTTAAACTTTGCCTCAGACGCATTTTGACGCATCGTCAGTAAAATAATTTTGAAAACATTGTGACACAGGGGAAAAATTGCTCATGATGAGCAATTTCTCCAATCCATTATTTGTTCAACTCTATTGAATTATTCATACTTATTGATAAGGCCTTTCCTTATTGGCTTATGTTGTGACGAACTTTTCTGTAGTATACGTCAATGCAACACACAGATGCTATATATAACTCGTACTTAAATATGTTACGTAGAAAACTTACGAATTTTCCCGTTGAAAACGTTGATTTTACAAAGATGCTCTGTAAGACTCATACTTAACAAGTTTCGTAAAAAATGTTACGCATTGTCAATATATAAAGGGTGCTCTATATAACTCGTACTTAAATAAGTTACGTAGCCAACGTTACAAATTATCCCGTAGGATATGTTGATGTATAAAAGACGTGCTATAAAACTCGAACTTTAATAACGTTACGATTATGCCATAGGATATGTTGATGTAACAATGACGCGCTATATACTCGAACTTAAATAAGTTGCGTAGAAAACGTTACGAATCGTCCCGTAGGATATGTTGATGTAACAAAGACGCGCTTTATACTCGAACTTTAATAACGTTACGAATTATTCCATAGGATATGTTGATTTAACAAAGACGCGCTTTATACTCGAACTTAAATAAGTTGCGTAGCCAACGTTACGAATCGTCCCATAGGATATGTCAATTTAACAAAGACGTGATATAAAACTCGTACTTAAATAAGTTGCGTAGCCAACGTTACGAATCGTCCCATAGGATATGTTGATGTAACAAAGACGTGATATAAAACTCGTACTTAAATAAGTTGCGTAGAAAACGTTACCAATTGTCCCGTAGGAAACGTTAACGTAACAAATGTGCTCTATAAAACTCGTAAATTCTGCAGCAGACGACTTTGAACATATTTTTTCAAAAAATAGAAAATAACTATAATTGAATGGATAACCTATGACTAAAAGTGAAACACATTGTAGCAAAACGAGAAATTGCGCGTTTTGAACAATTTCTTCTTTTGTCACTATATTTTCGTTAACGTTACACAGATCATCTATAACACTTTACCAAGGAAAGCTAACCATCTATAGAATACATGAAACGTGTGGCGAAATTAATCTGCACTCTGAGAAAACAAACCGTTGGAAATTTGCGACAAATGTCTGCTCTTTTTCCCTCTTAGTTCAAAAGAATTGCAAGTCACTCTGTAAAACAGTTTGCATTTCAATCTTTAACATGGATGTTTTACTACGCTCCGTTTTCCAGAAACGCTGCTCAAATATTCTCCATGATGTATGTGCTTCGACGTAAAACGTAACGTTGCAGGCACCCTGTTCTGTGCGCACGGTTAACTGTCATTTTGAATTGTTTTTTTCTTTATGCCCTTTTGGGGGAAATACATGTAATTGACGCGACAGGATCCTTGGTATGTAAAATGTAGATGTAGCCGGTTTTAAAAGATCCAGAATTGAGGATAATGCCGCGGAATCTAATCAGAGGGAAGCATGGCAGTATCCCATGAGGTTACGAGAAACTCTTATCTGCAACGTCGCTAGTTTCAACTCATCTTTTCTCGCCCAAACTTTCACAAGTTTTACCCCCAAACATTTACTTTTTCCACGACATATTTACGATACAAGAAACATTTCAGGAACGGTAGTCAATCCATATTCCGAGTCCGAATAAATTGTTCATACACGGTCAAGTGTTGTTTCTGAAAATAAGATGTTTGTTGTTCATACAGCAGATGGCGTTTAATTGTCTAGAAGCGATTACGTGTTGTGGATCTACCTTAATTATCCGGCATGCCTTTTTTTGTCAACCTAATGAAATAAAAACAAAGAAAGAGAGCTCGCTATACCCAGAATATATACCAATTAACTCGGAAATTACTTTTCTAAATTGCGGTAACTTACTGCTTGAATAATGTCGACAAACGCCGAAAATTGCCGTATTTGGAAAAGTGATGTAGCACGCCTTTATACGACAGTTACTTGGGATGGCAATCTTCTTGTGTTTTTTTGTGTTTTGTTTTACAATGCCATATGTCCTTTCCGAAAGTCATGTATTATCTGTTTTACTCTATATATACGTTTTTTTTCTTGCTTATATGTATATACTCTATAGACCGCCTCTGACGTGGTTAGAGCGTCCTCCGCCTCTAGAGGGAACTTGGGAACCCGGGTTTGATATAGAGTAATCATTCGTGAAACAGAAAATTCGTAGGAGGCGAACAGTGTCTGTCCGGGTAAGCCTGTGAGACGTGCTTAGGCTGATCCGGGTAGACACTTTACGCAGAGTCCTCACTGTTGATTTTCTCGTGGAACGGCTCATTTGTTTGTTTTGACGCGGAAATCAACCTAATGCTGTTTAGCGACCAGTGTAGATCCAGATCAGCATGCGCTTCCACTACAGTCGTGCAATTCAGATGGCAACATATACAAACTGATTATTTTATGTTGAGAATTTTATTTGGTATAACGATATAAAGAACATACGAAGCGATGCGTTACGAAAAACAAAATGTAGAGTCAGATCAGTCGGTGCTTTCAAATTCTCTCACCTGGCGTTCCTTTTCTAGCCAATAAGACATAACGGGTTTCGAGAAAGCTTTGAAGACAAAGTGTATTGGGATCCGGTCGTATCTTCGTGAATGTTCGTACATATAATCGGAAGTGCTCGGTTTAACTGTCATCGCGAATATTATAAAAACACTCTCGAATGGTCCAAATGATGTATTGATATACGACATACCTTGACTTAATACCGTAACAACCGGATTATTTGTTTATGAAACTTTTGTTAACATGTCAGTTTGATACACGTGGTTTATAAGAAAAAAGAATAGTACAAGGCTGTTTGTAATAACAATAATAATTAAGTATCTCGGGATATCCGCAGTTAAAAATGTATTCAAAGAAATAATTGTTTAAGAAATATGTGTACCTCTTAATATTTAAATACTTAAATCACGGATTTTTTTTAAACCTTTGTAACAGATTAAGATCTTATATTGAAATTGCAGTTTATGCAAAAAAGAGCATTTTATTAGTAAGTTTTACAACGACGGTTACTCGGTTAGTCGGATTTACGGAGGGTAGTCGAACATACCACTGAGTGCCCATAGTTACGGCATCCATCACTATTAACTGTGACAGGTGGAAAATCAAAGCGCTGATGTCACTGTCGTGGGGATTATCCAGAAGATAAGTAGTCTTGTAACGGGCAAAGAATTGCCGAGCGCGGTCTAATTACCTCCCTTTATTGATATCAAATACCATTTGACCCTATACTGTACATATTTATATAACATTACTTTATTTATCAAATTCAAATGTGTTTATGCCTTTAGAGATCGGTTTTTAGTCCCAAATATACTATATTATCGTGTCACATTATGTTTGCATAGTTACCATTGTTTCCCAGATTCTCATCCAGTGATGACTAAATTGAGACGATGTGCAAAGTGCATACGACAACCAACTTTGTGCAATGCTAAGGTCGCAACTAGAGGTCAAAGGAAAACCAACATTACAGTAGTAATGACAAAACTAGTCCCTTACCCTCACATAGACGCTTTCTGACGCCTCTGCAGCAGACGTCTTTTTGAAAACATAGTGACAATAGAAGAAATTACTCAAAACGAACATTTTCTCCTTTTGCCACAATGTTTTCCACTTTTAATGATAGGGGTTATCCTTTCCATTTTAGAGATATTCTATTTTTGACAAAATATGTTCAAAGTCGTCTGCTGCAGAATTATCGTATGAGGAAAAGCGTTAATGATAACACTATATTGAACACCTTGACTATGCATCCATACTATCAGAAACGTATGTACGAGAATCATACACTATTTGTCAAAACGTTTCTTGGACGTTTCTATTACGTATTTGTGAACACTGATACGCCGTTAAATAACTGAAAATGATTGAAAACGGCCTAAAACACCAAACAATCAATCAATTAAATATGAACAGTGAACCAGATCAATTGTTGCCGTATAGAGGTTGTTTTTGATCTACAATTTTTACAAAAATCCTATACCAAAGGTCCAGGGTTCGAATCCCGTGATGAGCGGGTTCTGCCTTTTGGATTTTTCCACACAAACGGCGCGATAACTGCAGACATCGAGCGTGCTTAATATAAGCTTAAAGCTTGTTTCGCAATCGATGTAAAATAAATAAGTTTAAACTAAATGTCCTATGAATAAATTTTCCTAGAGTAAGAGTAACGTGTAAGTTATTTATAAAACTGTGTTTTAAATCGGTTATATTGTTGAAATAAATATTAATTTTTGATAAATGTCCATGACGATGAAACTTTTACATCCGATTTAGCTACATATATTTCTCTTTTACTTTCAATGTTAGTCGTTGAACCCTAAAACTGACTTCAGCGATCAAAGAAAACGTTGATCGTCATCCACCAATGGGCTAAGTCTTCTATGTGGAAAAGCAGCCAGTTGCTTGGGAAGATTGTTGTATGGAGTACTGGTGTGCGAAAACCAGGAAACACATGAGTAGGTGAACTGTTCGCCTTGATATGACTAAGAAATTGTTAAAAACGGCGTTAAACCCCAATCAATCAAATGTGTTTTAAATCGTTTATATTGTTGAAATCAGTCTTAATCTGTTGGCAAATGTCCACGGCGATGATCCGGTTATAACTGGTTTAACCTAACAGATACCACTTCTTTCAACGTTAGTCGTTGGATCGCTTAACTGACTATCCTATTGAAAACGTTAACAGTTAACACGTGTCCCAATAAGCTACGTCTTTCGATGGCTCGTCCAATATATTTATATGACAAGCCTAGCGTTTAGGTTTTATGCGCTCTCTCAATGATTAATGCGCCTCCATCATAATGATTGGGTCCTATATTAATTGTCGCAATAAGCGCCTAATTGAGATGGATGAGGCGATTCAGGCCATCTGTTTCACCAAGAAGATTGAAAACTTTTATCAAGGGGAAAAGCATTCCAATAACATCAGAAGATGTCCGCAAATAATTTGATAAATTGAATATTTTCGTCAAAGCTATGCAAGGGAGCGAGTGTTTTTCCGTTTCATTATAAAATAAAAATATTGAATCAGAATCGGGCGAATTTAATAAACACAATTTTGCCTGCAGTTTTTGAAGAAAGAAGATGGGAATTGGATCACAATTAATCAACGTCAATTTATTTTGAGGTTGGAAATTTGGTTTAATTTTCTTCAAAAAAATTATAGAAACCAAAAAATCTTTTTGATTTTCAACTCGCTAACTCGAGCAAATTAGATTTCTCTGATAGGCGTTCGTCACGACAATTTATATTCGGTATACTTGGTGTTAACCGCGTATAGTGGCAGAAGGGGTTTGTTTTGATCTCAGAAGATGTATTTTGTTTGTATGGGGGTTTTGACCACTTTCAACATTTGTTTCATCTATCAGGGGGATTCCTTGGTAGGTCTACGTAGTAAATGCCCATCTACCATGCCACAAGCGAGACAACCAACATTGTGGACTCTGCGTAGAGGGTCTACCCTGATCCGCCTAAACATGCTGCGCAGGCTAACCCGGAGAGACACGTTTCGCCTCCTGTGGATTTTCGGTTTATAGAACCATTACTTTAAACCTCTATCCTCCTGAGACGAAATATATCGGCCTGGGTCAGTCTGCGCGGACAGCGCAGGCTGATCTGGTCGATACATTACGCAGATGAATATCGGCGCAACAGTATTTTGAGAAAAACTGTGTAGGCACGTGCCTAAAGGGAGCTACGCCCCTGCACTTATAAATAAGATTGTGGTACATAGAAAAAGTATAGCTGTTTGTGGTATTTGGCATGTAATGTAATATTCAATATTAAGAGATTCGATTGCATTTGTGATCAGGTTCGTGTATTATCTAATAAATAATTTAATTTATTGTGGATAAAAAATAAAATATATTAATATATTAATGAATATGTCAGCAGAATAATAAACAAAATATTTAGCGTTTGTTTACTTTTCTGTTCTTAAAGCAATATGTTCAATAAATATCTAAGTCAGATAATGAACAAAATACTAAGCTTGTTCTTCTATAAATATGTTTATGAATATTTCAGCAAAATATTCAACAAAATATTAAGCTTTTGATGAATATGTCAGTAAAATAATGTACTACAAAAATTAAACGTTTGTTTTCTGTTCTTTTCTTCAATAAATCTGTTCACAAATATTTCAGTAAATTAATGAACAAACATTTTATTTTAGTTTACTTATCTGTTCTTTAATAAATATATTCATAAATATTTCAGTAAATTAATAAACAAAATATTTAATTTTAGTTTACTGTTCTGTTCTTGAATAAATATATTCATAAATATTTCAGTAAATTAATAAACAAAATATTTAATTTTAGTTTACTGTTCTGTTCTTTAATAAATATATTCATAAATATTTCAGTAAATTAATAAACAAAATATTTAATTTTTAGTATACTGTTCTGTTCTTGAATAAATATATTCATGAATTTTTCAGTAAAAGAATAAACGACCCAAATTTAATTTTTGTTTACTGTTCTGTTATTCAATAAATATATTCATAAATATTTCAGTAAAATAATGAACAAACGCTTTAACACTTGTTGACTGTTCTAAAATAATGATGTTCATGAATATTTAAGTAAAATAATGAACATAATGTTTAGCTTATACTATTGTTCTTTTTCATGAATTGAGAGGGCTTGCGAATAGGTTCTAAATAAATAATACTATTCACTCCGGGCACGAAGTATTAGCTGATAACCATGAACACAGATCAAACATAAATATGGATCATACGATGTTTGTTCAACAACATTACACAACTTGTTACATATGCTCACGCATGGGAGACTAGTGTCGTCGTCATTAGAATAGTTATAACCGTAATTAGAATAGGTCTAACCGTAATTAGAATAGTTCTAACCGTAATCAGAATAATTCTAACCGTAAAATAGTTCTAACCGTAATTAGAATAGTTATAACCGTAATTAGAATAGTTCTAACCGTAATTAGAATAGTTCTAACCGTTCTAACCGTAATTAGAATAGTTATAACCGTAATTAGAATAGTTATAACCGTAATCAGAATAATTCTAACCGTACTTAGAATAGTTATAACCGTAATTAGAATAGTTCTAACCGTAATCAGAATAATTCTAACCGTAATTAGAATAGTTCTAACCGTAATCAGAATAGTTCTAACCGTAATCAGAATAGTTCTAACCGTAATCAGAATAATTCTAACCGTAATTCGAATAGTTATAACCGTAATTAGAATAGTTATAACCGTAATCAGAATAATTCTAACCGTAATTAGAATAGTTATAACCGTAATTAGAATAGTTATAACCGTAATTAGAATAGTTATAACAGTAATTAGAATAGTTATAACCGTAATTAGAATAGTTCTAACCGTAATTAGAATAGTTCTAACCGTATATTTTCCTTTTACCAAAATGTTTTCAACTATAAAAATATATTTTTATTCACAGAGATTTGTCCTATTATGACTATATGTTTTCTGTCTCGACTACTACAGATTTGTTGTGTGTGGGAACGGGTTAAAACGCCCAATATTGTATGTATTAACCAATCAATCAGCCGGAGT
>JAUELF010000011.1:750125-761055 GCA_031471495.1 Clinocardium nuttallii
CTCCAAAGCTGTTTGTCATAGTTCTATGTAATTTGGTAGAAATGTTCCTTGGGTGACCCTCTTCAAAGATATTTACTGTAAAATATTTGTTGCTAATTTACTATCACTCAGGTGATCGATTTAGGGCCATCTTGGCCCTCTTGTTTTTTATCACATGTCATTTAAAATCCTATGACTATAAATTAGACTTGTGGTTAGCAGTTCTGCTTTGCTCTATAAAAGAAGAAACATAAACACGGGAGTGGGGGTCAAATATGTATGTCTGCCAAGTCTCAATCTGAAGGAATCCGCTGTGGTCGAGTGGGGTGTCCCGGGTTTGATCCCCGGTCACGGTACTACGGTCATGGTGGAGTGCCCGTGGGCAAGGCTCATTTTCTAGCCTAGAACTGGTTTGTTTACCAAGGGATCATGGATAAGTGAACTGTCACTGGATATAACTGAAATAATGTTGAAATCGGCGTTAAACCCTAATAAATTCTACTCAATCTGAAGTCTTATTATTTTAGAATTTTCACATACAGAAAAGAGACAATCCTATTTTCCTTCTATTGGTATTTATGAAATTGTTCTATTATTGAAAACAGGAATCAATTTAATCATTTAATTAATTACCTGATATATTATGTAAGAATTCTTCTTTTACAACTTTATGTAAAGAAAATATGTTGTATCTTGAAAAGCAGTAGTATTATTTCAAGTTAAAAACATGGTTGGAAAGGAGAAATTGTTAACCCTTTCCCTCATATAGATGCTTTCTGACGCCTATGTAGCAGACAGCTTTTTGAAAACATTGTGACAAAAGAAGTTTTGTGCAATTTCTCCTTTTGACACAATGTTTTCCATTTCTCGTCATAGTAACCCATTCAATTATGGAGATTTTCTATGTTTTGACGAAATATGTTCAAAGTCGTCTGCTGCAGAATTGTCGTATGAGGGAAAGGGTTAATTGAACTATAAGTCTCCCAATCTTCACTTATCACGGTCTCTCAGAAAGATGAATTCGATCTGACACCTCTGCAGCAGACTACTTTTGAAAACATTGTGACAAAGGAGAAATTGCTCACTAATAATGATCAATTCCACATTTTTGGCACCATGTTTTCAGCTCTATCTAATGAATTAACTTGAATTTATGGATATTTTCCATATTTTTTAATCGTCTCCTGCAATTTGTTTGTGTATGTTGGAAAGGGGGGTTATGAACATGTACTATGGCTATAATTTGACCATAAACTTTCAGAATTCTTTTTTTCTTCAGATAAACGGCATTAACCCTTTCCCACATACAGCCAATTTGCAGCAGAGAACTTTGAAGATACCAATGCATAAACACGAAACTGATGGAAAGTGATAGGGTCATCATCTAGAGTAGAAACCATTGAGGCAAAAGGAAAGTGTTCATATTAAGTCTTAATAGGATCAGTTTCACCTTTATGTCATAATGTTTTCAAAAGTCTATTTGCTGTGGGGAAAGGTACTGCATGGAAGTCCAATTATTCGGTGAATGAAAGTAACACATGGCTATTTGAGCGATCCGTGTGAAAAGGTACGAGTTCGCATTTATGAACAGTGTAGGTTCAGATCAGCCTGTACATCAACTCAGTCATATCATGATCTACACAAGTTGACTGAACTTCTAACAAGTTTTGACAAGTGATATGAGAACAGTGTAGACCTTAATCAGACTGCGGATATGCACTGATCTGGATCTACAATGTTCTCAAAGGCCTACTTATACCTTTCACATGGGTGGATTAATTTTATCTGTTGAAATTTAAAATGATCGATTTCTACCATTAAGGCATGGTTCAAAGGTCAAATTATATTGTGTAGTAATCCATTATTTACATGTCAACCTCATACAGTGGTCTGGCGGTTGTGTCAACCATTCACATGTATCGCTTAACTCGATCACGGATCTATCTTTCAACAACAGAGTAGCAGCAGTTCTGACTTGTCATACAAGCATTCTGAATTTCTGTTACACTGATTTTCACCACTGGTTTCCTTTTTCATATGAACATTTAATTATTAACGAATTACGAAGCTGAATAATACGTAAATAAATTTAATATAAATTCATCGATCACTCAGTCAAACACGTTTTTTAACTCGAGATAATGTTTTGGGGTCCCGTTCAATTTTGAATTTTCACGATACCACTGCATTTTACTCCATCTTTTATTAAAGTATTTGTAATCTGACATGTTATTGAAGCACAGATTAGTAGATACATGTAACAATTCTTGGTGGTGAATAACTGACCCTGAAGCAAGGCTTATCAACACTACTTGATTTGTTGATTGTTAGGTCTCGGTATGCAAGGCACGTGCTGAAACCCGGGCGGCTGCACATGTCACGTCTTCTTCAACACAGTCTCGTAATTGGACTTGGGTCCGAGTGGTTTGTCACATAACTTGTTCCTTTGTATTTGTGATTTTATTAATCACATTTTATTCTCATAACTTTCAAAACAATAACACAGGGCCATATAGCCTTATATCAGCCGATTTATTGTTCACTAGCTAAAACTGATTAATAAAAGCCATGTATCCATTCTCGATATACCGCCTTCTGCAAATATCCCACAGGAATCTGTGTCACAGGTAAAGCTCTACCATTTCTCATTTAACTTGAAACATCAGTTTTAAAAACTTCATATATCTTGTTTTCACCAAGGTATCGGTCTGACTTAATACCAACTTTTTAAATCCAACTTAAAATGCGCCTTTGTTGCGTAAAAAAAAGATTAAAACAACACACTGTTACAAGTTCATGATTCAACACCAGTCATCATCGTCTTCGTCGGAGTCGTTACGTCTCAAAGGTGCATTACTATCACTTCTTAACTCCATTTTTTCACTTCTCCTACGATTTCTGTCGTATCCGTTTGGAACAGTTCTTGTTGTTCTTGGAGAACGAGGTGGCTGACCGTGATCTGGATGTATAGGGTTCGAATGATGAAAACGATCACGTGGATCTCGTGGATCCCGCGGTCTTTCACTACGTCCCCTATCAAAGTTCGGAACACTTGGAGAACGATTTGATTCGTCTATATTTCTGTTAACACGTACTCTGTCCCCACCGCCTCGTAATTTATTTAAATCAGGTGAATGAGAAGTGCGCCTATGAGGATGTGATTCGCCTGCTCCGACATTTTCCTTTACATTGGGTCGCCTGCTGTAGTGACCAGGAAGTGATCTAGTTTGGCTCGGTATGTCGCGCGGATCACTTATTTTATTTAAATTGTTTCTTTCAGTTGGACTGTAGGGTTCGGGACGACCCATTTTCCCCGGAGGAGGAATAGTGTGCGGTAGGTTAACAAGATTTAACTTGGGTTTATGCGTAGGGGAGGCGTTTAGCCTGGGGAAGTTTATGCTCCCGGGACTGCGCGAAGGTTGCGGGATGGTTGGGGAAGGCATAACACGGGGCATATTGTCTTTGAGCTTCGGTTGAGCAAGATTTAAAGATGAAGGCTTCTGGGGCTGCACGGGGGCAACGGGTAACTTTCTTGGGGGCCTTTTCTGTGGGGTTTGTACAGGGCTTCCCAACGGGCTGGGGCTTCTTGACCTGTCCGTTAGATTGGAGCCTCCATAATACTCATTCATAGGGGTAGATGATGGGGTAGCGTTTGGAGATGGCGTCCTGGATCGGGTCTCTAAAGATGTTGATCTGTATATCTGTTTTACATGTGGATGGGGGTCCGGTAGGGGGGAACCCATCACTTGGTTCTGCTGAGTAAGGGGTGGCTTTTTCACACGTGGTCGACTTCTAGGAGAGTTTGGTATACTCATACTGTCCTCATGTTTTACTGCTGAAAGAGAACCAAAGGATTAGTGCGGCTTTCAGTTGCAGAAGGACTAAGAGGCTATATAATAATTGATTGATTAATTTGGGTTTATCGATTTAAAAAAATTCAGTCATGAAATCAACCAGTTCACCTACCAGAGTGTTTCCTGGCTTTCTCACACCAGTATTTCATACAGAATATTTTCCAAGAAACTGGCTGCTTTCCCACATAGACTGTTAACCCTGTGGTGGGACAAATGATGCTTGTCTAATTGACTTTTGTCAAAATTTAATGACGGTCGAGCAAAACTCCTGGATAGATAGCCCGCGTCACTACCTACTGAGCTACCAGGGCTTGGCAGGCTATGTGATAAGCATGTCTGGTTTGAGACCGGTTTTCTTAGGTTCCATCCCGCATTATGATCATTTTTGAGTTCACATGAGAAGTCGGAGCTCTAGCTGAGGGCCGTTTTCCACACGTTATAAATTCCTTATTTGACCTCAATGAGAAGATTCTTTGAGTAACCACATCATAGGGTTTAGTTGGATACTGAAATTAACATTGTGGGGAAAAGAGCTGTTTTGCCCTCATTATCTGGACCTATGGGCAATGTACATGCGCATTTTCAAACTTAGTGCTGTATTTTTTGCCTATGAGTATATATATGTGTTGTTTGCAAATATATAACTGATATTCAGTTGAAAATGTTGCATCTCCTCAAAAATCAGGTCAGTTGATGTAATTATCATAAATAACACTAATTTAAAGTAAACCAGTTGAATATTATTGGAAAATAACTTAGCGGAGAATATTAAAAACAGTGTGAGAATTAGCACCATCCCCTTCCTGATTGGACAATGCAGATTATATAACAAGTGTTTTAAATTGACCCCGTAAATATGTGCCAACCACAGAACATACTTCTACTATGCTTGATGATTAAATTTGCGGGAAAAATAACTTAACCATTTCTCACATATAGACGCATCTGCAGCAGACGATTTAAAAACAATGTGGCAAATGGAGAAATTGCTCATGATGAGCAATTTCTCAATATGCCACAATGTCTTCAACTGTATTTTCAATAACTACCGGTATATCATCATTTGTAGAGATTTTCCATTCTTTTGCCTATCTGTTTTCAAAGTCGTCTGCTGCAGATTTTCTGTATGTGGGAAAGATTTAATTAGTTGATGGTTTTGGTTTATCAAGGTGGCCAGTTTAAAACGTACTTTCGTGATGTGGCCAATAGATAGTATCCAGATCTACAATACTGACCTCCCCTGTCGGACATTTTGATACACAATATTCTTCTATATTGAAAAGAGAAAGATCAAATAAAATATCATATAAACACTTTCCCACTTTAAGATGCATTTTGACGCCATATGCGGCAGACAGCTTTTGAAAACATTGTGGTAAAAGGAGAAAGTACTCAAAATGAGAATTTTCACCTCTTGTCACAATGTTTTCAACTTCTTTCAGTAATTATACTTTCATTTAAAGAGATTTTCTATGCTTTTAAATTATTGTTTTGAAAGTCATCTTCTGTTGTATGTGGGAAAGAGTTGGCCCTCTTTCCCACTTAAAGTCTCCTTTTGAAACATTTGCAGCCGATGGCTTTTGAAAATATTGTGGCATTTGCGACAAAGTTTCAGTAAGAATGATGTCATTTATACTGATTTTCCATAGTTTGGCCTAGATGTAGTCAAAGTCTTCTGCTGCAGATTTGTTGTATGTGGGATAGTGTTAACAGCTACATATACACAAACAAATAAATCAAGAAGCAGATATATACAGATAAAACAAAATCTGCAACCAAACACGTTTGTCAAACTCAAAATGCTTTTAGTTTTAAAAATCGTCAGACATTTATCTAATATATTTGCCAATCAAAATGGCCGACAAAGGCAGACAATATTTTAGTTGTGGTAACTATATATATTTGTTGTATGGTGTTTTATGCTCTTTTTAACAATTGTTAATTATATAACAGCATTATTGCTGGTTGGCTTCCAGTAATATTGGTACATTCATCCTGACCACCAAGGACGTAAAGCCAAATTAGTTTACTAATTAATTTTGTTTGTATGACCCGGACAGGGATTGAACCCGCATCCTCTCACATGAAGGCAAACAACCTAACACTACAACACCGAGGTGGTTAATATGTAAATAATAAAAAAGATTTTTGATTACCTTTATGTTTGTGCCGACGATCATTCTCTGCGATAGAATGCGCCTGCTCGCAGATATTAGCAACAGCTGAAGCGAAGCCAACATCCATCATGGAGCGTCTCGGAGAAGTGGGTCTTCTAATGGGAGTCGGAGATGTGCATGGGGATCCAAAGGGGCTTCTGTGATGCGACGGGGAGCGTGGGCTGACAGGTGATTGTGGCAACGAGTTCGAATTGGCTAACTGGCTTGACTCGGAGGCTGTTCTGGAAAGGGGCTGTCCAGCGTGCTCCGGCAATAAAAAGTCACGCCGCTCTAAAGACTGAAATAATATGATGAGGTTCATTTTACCCATTGCGCCATACAGATGCTTTCTGACGGCTCTGCAGCAGATGATTCTAGATAAAATTGTGTCAAACGGTGAAAGTGCTCAAAATAAGCAAGATTTCCATATGCCACAATGTTTTCGCTCAAAATAAGCAAGATTTCCATATGCCACAATGTTTTCATAAGTTTCGACTTTTCAACTTGTGTTAAGTGGTTTCATTCTTTTATTTACAGACATTTTACATGTTTTAGCCCTGACGTTTTCAAAGTCGTTTGCTGCAGTTCTGTTGTATTTAGGTTTGTTTGTCACTAGTTATAATATATTACATGTATGGGCAGTATCCTGTTAACATGAAAACTTGAAGTAAATACAAACATGATAGAATTGGAAGACTATTAACAGGTGTTAATCTTTTCCCGTATTTTTTCTTTTGTCATGTTTTCAACTTTATTAAATGATTATGCTTACATTTTTAGGTTTACCATATTTCTTATCAATTGTTTTTTAAGTCCTCTGATGCAGAATTGTTGTATGTCAGAAAAGGTTAATATTTTTAATATTTGCATCTCGGTTTTTTAAAAAGAGTTGTTGATATTGCTGCTTACTTGTTCCTTACTTATGTGACAGTAGTTTGTTGGAATCAACCCATCAGTAAATAACAATAATTATATATTTCATTAAAAAGTTGATTGATTGATTTGTGTTTTAAGCTGTTTTTAACAATTTTTCAGCTATATGATGTCATTTCCTGGGTAAGTTTATCCTTGCACCAGCCAGTCAGTCGTTATGCTAATCCCGCAACCCTGAGTGAGTTGCTAGTACTTCTGGTCCATTTATCCTTGCACCAGCCAGTCAGTCGTAATGCTAACCCCGCAACCCTGAGTGAGTTGCTAGTACTTCTCGTCCATTTATCCTTGCACCAGCCAGTCAGTCGTAATGCTAACCCTGCAACCCTGAGTGCCATTTATAAAGTCTTTGGTATGACCCAGCCAGTATCAAACCTGCAACCTCTAGCACTACCGTACCACACTACACCTTTGACTGAGGTATATTGATCTTGATCAGTATGTACAACAAATTTATAGCATTCAGTGAATCTTCATTTTCTCCTTAACATCAATTTCGATCTGACAACCAACTGACCATCCATTCTACCAAATCCTTTTCCAAGAAGGACAAAGTTTTTCCTTTGAAGTTATCTGTATAAGCTGAACAAGGCTTAGAGTGCCGAAATATTGAACTGCAGTGTTATTCAACATTCAGGCGCGTAGCTGCCTTTACGCCAAAAAGCCCGGGCTTTTACATTATTTTCCCGATTTTACCTTTCTTCATATCAATAATTTATTAATAAAAATACATGTAGGTTTTCTGTATAGCGGCTTGCACATCGTTTTCGGTCCAGCTACGCGCCTGACATTTAATGTGGTTTCAAAGATGATAAATAACACTTTCCCACATGTTGATGCTTTAGGACGACTCTACAACATACGACTTGTAGAAAATCATTGTCGTAAAAAGGAGCAATTGATCATCATGACGCCTCTACAGCATACGACTTGTAGAAAATCATTGTCGTAAAAAGGAGCAATTGATCATCATGAGCAATTTCTCCTTTTGTCACAGTGTTTTCAACTCTTTTTAAGTAATAACACTTTCATGATGAAATGTTTGCCCTATTTATACCCAGATGCTTTCAAAGACCTCTGCAGCAGATTTGTTGTATGGGGGAAAGGGATAAGTTAAAAGTACATTTCTTTATCAGACATTTATAGACTATATAGTACACATCAATTGAACAATCCAATGGGGTTTGAGAAAATAAACCAAATGGATCCAAAGAGACTATATTACTTATCACCAATATATTTCATTTTATGAATCTTAAAAACTGTAATGCATTGACAAATGAATTTGAATTCATAACATTACATGTACAATTAAACCTGTGCTATAGTCGACCACCCTTGTATACCAACAACACTTTTAATTACTCAATTACTCATTTTTTGCATGAATGGGCCTGTAATTAAAGACCAACTGTGAACAAAGACCAGGTCCTCTTCCAATGGGTGGTCTTCAAACACAGGTTGGACTGTACAATAGTTTATCAAAATGGATGAAAACACTCATTACGTTACTATTTGTTTGGGTCTTTAAAACAAAGGCTTGGTTTGAACTGTGTCACAGGATTTTAGATTTTGATTGTTTGTTTCACTGCACTGTTACACCCTTTTCAACCTTATTTTAGTTAAATTACAGCAACTGATCACTAATTCATGATCCCTGGGTAAAAATAACCAGTACTAGGCTAGCAAATGTGCCTACTCCACCATGACCTCCAGGACTTGGGATCAAAATCGGGATACCCTGTTCCAAATACCTGATGCATGCAACTCTGCCAAGGTGGACTCCTTTTAATATAACTAGAAATGTCACAAAAGTAAAAATTAATATGCCCCGAAAACTGCTTAAATATTATACAAAGTTCAAGAGAAAATAACTGTAGAGTTCCTTAATGAATATGTTCCAAAGGAGTGTCTTGCATATTGTAACTTCATGACTCACTTGTGTACCAAGTTTCATTAAATTTAATCAACTATTTCCCACATACATAAACTTTCTGATGGCTCTAATTTATAGAAAGACAACTTTTAACCCTTTCCCTCATATAGACGCTTTCTGACGCCTCAGGCTGCAGCAGACAGCTTTGTAAAAACATAGTGACAAAAGAAGAAATTGCTCAAAATGAGCAACTTCTCCTTTTGCCACAATGTTTTCCACTTTTAGTCATAGCTTATCCATTCAATTAAAAGGTTATCCATTCAAGATATTTTCTATTTTTTGTCAAAATATGTTCAAATTCATCTGCTGCAGAATTGTCGTATGAGGGAAAGGGTTAAATTGATGCTGAAGGTGACATGATGAAAATAATTTTTTATCATTCACCGAATCAAACAAATAATCAGCCTATAATTGTTTAATCAGTATAATTGCTCAACTTTGATGTAAATATGAAGCAAAGAGAACCGAATAATCCCATAGTTTACATTTTCACATAAAGCCCTCTCTTGGAGTGTCGAATCTAATTACATAGATAATAATTTAACTAAGCTAGTAATGACACTCCCCAAGGTTCACAGCATATATCATCTTATTTAACTTGTTTATTAAAGGTGATATAAATAAGCACTTATGAAATATCCTTTATTTAACCCTTTCCCTCATATGACAATTCTGCAGCAGAAGATAATGAACATATTTTGTCAAAAAATAGAAAATCTCTATAAATGAATGGATAACCTATGACTAAAAGTGGGAAAGATTGTGACAAAAGGAAAATTGCTTGTTTTGAGCACTTTCATCTTCAGTTAATATGTTTTCAAAAAGCTGTCTGCTGCAAAGGCATCAAAAAGCATATATAAGAGGGAAAGGGTTAAATAAACAAGTTTGAGCTATATAAGATATTTCAAATGTAAAAGTTTTATGATAAATCTAATCGACTTTATCATAAAATTAGGCAAAAATTAAAGATAAAGAACATACCTTGTGTGTGAATATTTTATGCACACCTCATCTTGTAACATACTTTAACAAGTAAATGTTAAACAATGTTACATATTTTCTTTGTTTTTAAATTGTACTTTTATATTAAAATGGTTTAATGTCCAACATATTTTAAAATATGCATTATTTTAACCCTTATATTATATATGTTTACCTTTCCCACATACAACAAATCTAGAGCAGACAAATTTGAAAATGTCTAGTAGAAATGGTTGAAAAAGTGTAATTTTTTAAAACAGGTAAAAAAGTGGCGGCAAATTGAGAATGTGTTGTTCATTTTGAGCTTTTTCTTCTTTTGCCGTTAATTTTTCAATAGCCATCTGCTGCAACACAGCTGCATCAAAATGTGTCTGCAAGTGGAAAAGGGTTAATTACCTGTATTTCTAATTATATAATCTAAGACTACAAGTTTTTCAAACAAATGTTGGAACTTCTTGGCAGTGCTTTCTGGCAGTGATTCATTATCAAATCTTCGCAACCAATAATCTGCGTCCTTGTATCCAGTAACAAACAGCTGGAATGACCCTGACTGAAATCAGAAAGATGTTTAAAAAATATATATATATAATAGATAAGAGGTGCACAGGTTCATCTGATTGTGTTAGCCCTTTCCCACTTTCTGCAGAGTGAAAATGAAAACATTGTTACAAAAGGATAAATTTCAAATGATGAGAAATCTACAGCAGTTGACTTTGAAAACATCTAGGCAAAACAATGGATAGTATTTATAAACTTGCTTATTACTGTTCGATAGAGTTTGAAACATGTTCTAGAAGCAGAAATTCCTAATCAAAAGCATTGTTTTCTTTTGCCAGAATTTTAAAGTGCTTTTAATTATTTCCCACCTGCATGCAGACGCATTTTGACGCAATAGCAGCAGACGACTGAAAACCTACAGATTTGTTCTATGTGGGAAAGGTTTCAAATATGAGTTTTTACTGATTTTCAAACAGTGTGGATTCAGACTAGTTGCTGATAAGGAGAGTCATTATAAATACTAGAAATATCACTGAAGGTGATGAATACCCCCAGCCGGTGCCTGACACAGTAGTGATGTCCATATATGTAATATG
>JAUELF010000011.1:843011-854928 GCA_031471495.1 Clinocardium nuttallii
ATACAGGAACATCAAGTATATCGTGTTAACCTGTATCTACATTGGTCGTATTGGCATACAGGAACATCAAGTATATCGTGTTAACCTGTATCTACATTGGTCGTATTGGCATACAGGAACATCAAGTATATCATGTTAACCTTTATCTATATTGGTCGTATTGGCATACAGGAACATCAAGTATATCGTGTTAACCTGTATCTATATTGGTCGTATTGGCATACAGGAACATCAAGTATATCATGTTAACCTGTATCTATATTGGTCGTATTGGCATACAGGAACATCAAGTATATCATGTTAACATTGGTCGCATTAGCATATACGACTGTCATTTCTAGCTTACGTTTCATATTTGATATTCGACAATGAAAACATCGATGAAACGATTTACAATTAAAAAAAAATGGTAGTGCTACGTTGAGCTATAGGAGAAAACGGTAAGAGGGAAGTTCTTTCGTTATAAGCCATTTCTAAGAGTGTCATAACGCATTGAAGGATTCTGCAACAGAGGCATCTTTAATTGTTCTTATCGGGAAAAAGTTTGAAACAATGCAAAAAAGGGAGCTCTGTCGTGACAGAGAGACAAAGTTGCTTGGCGTCCCGGGTTTGATCCCCGGTCACGGCGGTGAAGTTATAAGTTATTCTGGCAAGTTGTATTTACTAGCCTAGAACTGGGTTGTTTTACCCTTGGATCCGGAAATAGTGAATTTTAGCCGTGATATAACTAAACTTATGATGAAAATGGCGTCCTCAAAAATATAACTAAATAAACCATAGATAAAGGGTAAATACGTAAGCCGTGATTCTCATAGTCAAAAAGACAAAACCGCATAAATATTCAGAAAAGAAGTCATTATCTATGTAGATGGTGAGATTATCTTGCTTGATAGATAAATTAATTTAGCAAAGAAACATTTTCAACGGCTTGTCAGTCATAAATGCTCCGCCTCTTCGCCGCAATTGATTCGGATAATTTTAAAATCCTTTTACGTCGCGATCGAATACTTACGCTTAAACATGCAAGGCTACCCCAGAGGTCCAGATAAAGAGAGGGTTATAGCTCTTTTCACCACGATATCTCTGGGGGTTTTCAAACAAACTTTATTGTGTGGTTAGCAAAAGAATTGTTTAAATGAGACGATCTTTGTTTGAGTACCCACACCATATGGTTAGAGGTTTAAATACGGATTTTAAAACATGCAAAACGCCCCCTTGTCTAACGCTCAGCTTTCCAATATTTTCTTACGAAAACTGCATATATTCGTAAATTCATTTGAACCGTCTTGTTAGAGTTATGTTTCAAAGTTTCAAAATGTATGTATAACCACTTAAGAAGGTTATTGTGTGAATGGCAATGGTCACACAAACTGTGTAGATGGAAAAGTAGATGTGATATTTATTCCTTTTCCACATACAACACATTTACAACAGACGACTTTGAAATCTTAAAGACATAAATATAGGAAATACATGTAGCTATAAATTAATGTACAATTATTGAAAAGAATTTGAAATCAATGTGGCAAAAAGAGATATTACTCGTTATAAGAAATTTCTCCTTTTGCCACAATGATTTCAAAATTCGCCTGCTTCATAGGCGTCAGAATACGTCTGCATGTAGGAAACGATTAAAAGAATTGCACACTTAAATAAGGTTGGAACAAATTGCACTATTCATGTTTTGCAAATTATCTAAGTAAATGGCTAAGTTGGCATTAATAGTTACAATGCTGACTAACACTACTTATTAAGAACAACACTCTTAAGGCACTTTTATTAGGGAACAGAAATGATGAAATGTGCTTAAGTATTTAAGTATTACTTACTAAGTACGGTTGGTAGAATTGGGAGCTGCTACCGTAAGCAACATACGGTTTCCCATTAGAACCTACGATTTCTATGACTATTATGCATGTCATCGAAGAGGTAAAATTGACAACATTTCCTTATCGATGATGGCGGTACATATCAGAGTACAATGAAGGCCAATGGCTAAAATAACTGCTACTTAAGCACAACCTGGCTGAGTGTCTTCCGCGTCAAGTTCGAGTCCCGATCTGGATCCCACTATAGACAGTCTCTACTTATGACAACGTGGAGTATGAATGGTCTTGGTTACGACATTTTTTTTCTCGAGTCAGCAAACATTATTTAAATTAAGAAATTAGACAACACGCTAAAAAATTGCCTGACGATGTCAGTGCGTACGTACTAAAACTTCGCAGATTCCCGCTTTCATTTATACCTTTCCAACTCTCAACAAATCTGCAGCAGACTACTTTGAAAATATGTCGGCACACACGTAGAAAATCTCTATAAATAGAAGTAAAAACATTGAAAACAGTTGAAAACATTGTGACAAAAGGAGAAAATGCTCATTATGAAACTATACGACAAGATACACGATTAAAATAAGCCTACTTCATTCATGAAATGTGTAACTCCATACTGTAATAAATAATACTTCGACGTTTATGGTGTTCGGGCACAATCGAGTTCGCACCTAGTCAGACTATACAAGTTGATGCCTATCTATCAGAACCGTGAGATTCAAACGAGAAAATTGATAATTAAATCTCGTGATAATTCGCTAATTGAAATACGTAAGTATCGATATGCGATGTTTTTTGTTTTAATCCTTTCCCTCATATAGACGCTTTCTGACGTCTCTGCAGCAGACAGCTTTTTGAAAACATATTGACAAAAGGAGAAATTGCTCAAAACGAGCAATTTCTCCTTTTGCCACAATGTTTTACACTTTTAGTCATTCAATTATAGAGATTTTCAATATTTTGACAAAATATGTTCAAAGTCGTCTGCTGCAGAATTGTGGTATGTGGGAAAGGGTTAACCCTTGTGATAATGATGCACCACTGCATGAGGCTTATCATGCGTAATGTGTATATATCCGGATCAGATATCAGCATACATATTCGTGCATTCTCATCTTTGGACTATTGCACGAAAATATTGAAATACGTCCTATTCGAATATAAACAACTTAAAAACAAAATACGGAGGATTAGCTATTTGAATACATTATATTTCAAAGTTTTAGACATTTGATTAACTTACCATATACATGTTTAATATATTCGATAGACTGCCTCTGTATCAAATGATTACGAGGGATATATAGCTTATTTACGTTCCATCAAAGACGTTTTTAAAATTACTTAAATATGAATATATGTGAATGAATATGTTATGTTTGCGTATTTACAACATATTTGGTGTTGAAAAGTTAAAATGGGTAAATATGAAGGATGAGTAAGGCTATAGTTTTACACGAGTTTTGTTAACCCTTTCCAACATGCAGTTTGTTTAGGAGACGATTTTAAAAACATTTAGGCGAAATTATAGAAACACCCTATATTCGAAAGTAGAATTATAGAATAAAGTTGAGAAATTTCTCATCATGAGCAATTCATCCTTTTGATGCAATGTTTTTAAAGGCCGTCTGCAGCCATAGAAAGTGTCTGTATATTGGAAAGGGTTAATTATTTAGTTTGTTATGGGCAGACATGGCGTCGCCAGAAAACGAAAGTTAAAATCTATTTGATCATAGTTACCCTTTTTGTTCCTTCCGATACTATTTACACATTAAACATATCATACATATGTCCATTACATTTGTTTTTTAAATATATAATTAGAAGAAACCTAGCCTTTGACCGTATACTGTGATGAAAATGTTCTGACCAGGAATCCCGTATCCCATGATAATAGACAAAACGAATACCCTTCAAGCATTTTAAGACTTCAATCTCTGACCTTGCAATTAAAGTTTTAAAGCGTGAATACTTAAGATTTAACGCGATTTGTTTTTGATTTATAATTCAATTTTAGTGGATCTTTAAATATGTTTAACTATTATGGAAATTGAAATATCAGCTATAATATTTGAACCCAAGATTCTCCCTGTGTCGATACCACAATAAAATCAGAGAACAGGATCAGCTCCCATAATGCAACAGAAGATAAGTTAGATTATCCGTGTAAGTGATCTATTATACGGGTTATACCTATATGTTTAATATGTCAAGATTATCAATAAATGATGATCAGTTTCATTTTATATTAAACTGTCTCAATTTTTTAGAATTACGAAAGTAGATAATGTCAGACTGAGTATATCCCGTTTTAATATAATAAACAAATTAACTTTACTTGTAGTATTTGGTAATCTTGAACTTTAATATAATTTATATAAACTTTATTTCTGTTATGTTATCATTTGTATGTGAACAATTTTGGCGGTGATTTACAGAGAAACTTACACAAATTAAAACATCTCTGATCCACCGAAATACACTCAAAATATAGACGCTTTCTTACGCATGTGCAAAAGACAACATTTGAAAACATTGTGTCAAAAAACGAAATTGCTCATAATGAGCAATATTCTTTTTGTCACAATGTTTTCAATTCTTTCAATGGGTATACTTTCAAATATAAAAGTTTTCCCACACTTTTGCCTCGATGTTTTCCAAGTTGTCTGTTGCAGATTTCTTGTATGTTGGAAAAGATTTATCAGTGTTGTCCGTATTAAGAATTTTTGTCAAATTTGTGTTTATTGTGAGTTGCTCTCAAACATTAATTTGTATGCTATCTATATGTATTGTATGTCGGAGGTCTTATGGTACAATAAAAAGCATATTGTAAAGTTATATTGTGTGAGAATGTTTCATGAACTTGCCTGTCTGTCACGTAACAGTCTCTATTTGTTAGTATGTGTTTTTTTATAAACCCCTTTCCAACATACAATAAAATGCAGACGAGTTTGAAAAGATTTGTTAAAAATATTGAAACGCTCTATGAATGAAAAAAACAATTCTTGAATAAATTGATTAAATTCGATAACAATGTGACAAAAGGAAAAATTGCTAATTATGAGCAATGTCTCATTTTGCCACACTGTTTTCAGGAGTAGTCTGCTACAGAGGCGTCAGAAAGCGTGAAAGCATGATTTTAATTTTAAATTTCTCTTCTGACCTGTTCCGTAATTAATTAACTTTGTTCACATTTGTCTACTTTTTGTCAAGCCAGGACACAAACATCTCTTCTACCGGTAGTTTAAAGTATTTGGTATGCCCCGTCCTGGTATCGAACCGATGGTATTTCCTTCTTTCAAACTGATACCTTGAACATGTAAGCTTTCACGGGAATTCTAGTTGGTTAACCCTCCATTGCCCACTTACAATAAATATGAAGCTGGCTCATACGACAATTACACAGCAGACGACTTCGAACCGTGACATTTTGTCAACAAATAGAAAATCTCTATAACTGAATGGATAAACTATGACTAAAAGGGGAAAACATTGTGACAAAGGAGAAATTGCACGTTTTGTGTAATTTCTTCTTTTGTTACTATTTCCCCCCAAAAAAACCGTCTGCTGCAGAGGCGTCAGAAAGCGTCTATATGAGGGAAAGGGTAAATAAAATCATGGGGAAAATGTGAACAATCTCTATAAATGAGAGTGTAATTATTTTTTAAAAACCGTGGTTAAAGAATAAATTGCTCATCATGTTAACATGCAGATGCGTCAGAATATGTCTGTATGTGGGAAATGGTAACGACAAGTTAGCAAGTAAAGAAAACTGATCGAAAGATTTAACCATGCAAGTGTAATAAGAATACCCATTAATCTCATTCGCATCGTTCTTTACAGAGTAATTATCCCCTATAACTTATGTATGTCAATAAATAAAACTACAGTGAAATCGCAGAAGCAGAAAATTACTTGTGCATATAATGTGACTGTGGTTATGATTTGCAGTATTTGATGAAATAAATTTGTTTTCAATTTTATTTTATTTAAACGAGCTGAATGACATAATCCTTGTATAATACGTAGAACCACATCGGTGATGTAATGGTAGAGTGTATACCTCAGGTACAGGAGTGGTTGCGTATTCGTTACCCGGTCGGTTCGTACCAAATACTATAACAATGGTTGTGATGACTGCCTTCCTTGGCACTCAGAATTGGGTCATCCAAATACTCTAAAGATGGTTATGATGGCTGCCCTCCACTCAGAATTGAGTCATCCAAATACTCTAAACATGGTAGTGATGGCTGCCTTCCTTGGCACTCAGAACTGGGTCATCCAAATACTCTAAACATGGTAGTGATGGCTGCCCTCCTTGGCACTCAAATTTTCCAATAAATGTCATAAAGTTTACCATATTTCTACATGAAATTTACCGGTTTTGAAGCCAAAGTGACAAACGCTATGACGTCAAACTGATAACGTGACGTCATTTTCATATTTTCGTTTCGGCGTTGTAACAAAGACTTAAGCGTACGACTGGAAAATAAATCAGTAGTGTCATATGATATTTATGTAATGGCATTTTGACACTCCAAGAGAAGGCTGTATGCGATAAAAGTAGATGCTCAACGACTACGCTTTTTGGACAAACAACGCTTCTGCTCGTAGTATCATGCACGGAACGTCAGTATTTTAATCCTTTCCCAAATGCAGACGCATTTTGACGCGTTTGTAGCAGACTGATTTTCAAAACATTGTTGCAAATCGAGAAATTGCTCAGGAGTATACGATAATGTTTTTAACTTCTGCTTAATAGTTATACTTTAGTTTATCGACATGTTCCATGGGTTTAAGTTGATGTTTTCAAAGTCGGCTGCTCGCAGATTTATTGTATGTGGAAAGAGTTAACGGAGACTAGAGAAGGCATGTCTCTACAGACGAAATTTACATGCAAAGCTTTCAGATCAAGGGGAAGATTTTCTTAATATCGTTTAGCCGACCATCTTGAACATGTCAAGAAGATTCGGAAAGTCGCCTCATCGCAGGTTTTTCTAAGTTTGATCGTGAATGATTACAATCAAAGAGAGCTTTTGCACGTGCAATTTGAACAAAAGAATTGAATTAAATTATGTAAAACCCATTTTCGCGCCAGGCTCGTTCGATTAGTCCAACCATGAGAATTTGAAAATGTGCGACTCGATTGTAGAGTGGATCAGAATCCCTAACACTTCAACCAAACAAATCGAACGAGTCGAACAAATCATGGCGCTTTCAAATATTGTCGTCTTATAATTCCTCCCTGCTTTGAATGTTAAAGCCTCGCCTTTGCGTTGATGTCAACGATGTTGATTAATGATGATTTAATGAAGGAACATCACAGACTTTCTATCTTGTCCGGAGTTTCGATGTATAAGAACCTCTTCACTTGTTAAAAGACCCCTATCGCGGCCTGAAGTACTATTGTTGGATTCAAAACAAACACAACTCAAGAGCCCTTCGGCCTTACAAAGATGTTACCCTTTTTACCATCTATGTTTATCCAATACCTATATTCTGAATTAAAGATTGAATGCCATCTTTAAATTCAATTAGAATTTATAAATAGACATGCAATGTTGAACGAATTGAAGTAAATGTAATTAAGTTGATTAATTAGACACATTGTAAATAACATTGTTGAAATCCAAGTAATTCACTCGCAAGAAATCTAGAATCTACCCCATAACAATGTATAAGGAAAAGGATGTCTAAACGATTGAAAATATTTAAATATTCATGAAGCGCTTTCGTAACAAAATATGTAATCACCCATTTTTAACGGTCCTTAAATACACTTCTAAACGAATTCTAATACTGACAACTTGATTTCATAGCAATGGAAAAATAAAAATACATAAAAGTCAAACGTCGGCCATCTTGATTAATGGCAATTTTACATTCTATTCTAGTCAGTCGATGAATCTGAATATGTAGTATTTTAGCTGTTTTGTTGGCATGCAATTATATCAAACTGTCCGGACATTGGCTATTGTTGTAAAACGATGTATGCCCAGAGGTCTTCGAACAGAAATGAAAACAAATTTATTGAATTCGGTATCTGGTAAGCTCCCTCTCTTTCGGGTCATATCAAAGACGCTAAACATGGTAGTAATGGCTGTCATAATAACCAAAACAGACTGGAAGTGGTGAAAAGAAAAGTATAATCTTCAAAGCGTCGAGGCAAAACTATAGAAAATATGAGAAATTTTTCTATTTATAAATACTACTTTTGGCAAAGGATTAATGAAAACCAAACCTGCAAGCATTCTCAACATTAGAAGCACTGGTTTAAATTGAAAATGAAATAATGATATTCTGTTTATTAAGACATGTGCATTAATTCCCAGAATCTTGAATTCCATTAATAATGTGTACCAAAACTGGGATAGAGCAATAAGATGGCACACAGGCGTGTTCAAATAAAGATGTGTCGATTATGGTATGTTTAGTCATCTTCGATGATCATTGAAAACAAGAAAACAATGTCGCAGAATGGACGTTTTACTTATTTACTTATTTTCATTCTGTACTTAATATCCTATAATGGCATATGTCTATTTACATGTATACACAGAGAGACGTAAAATACATTTAAATACAAAATGGGAAATATATGGTAGAAAAAACATGTTTGTCGAGAAATTGATTGTTTGGTGTTTTTACGCCCCTTTTAACATTTTTATCAGTTATATCACGGCGTTTCCTGGGTAAGTAACCAGTACTACTGGTCCATAGATACTAGCCAGCCACCCAAAACCCTGGATAAAGTGAAATGCACTTTCTAATTTAATCGGTAAGCGAATTTGTACTTTAAATCTTGTTTTCGTGAACAACATTGACAACACCATGTCATAAGATGTTTACAGGTTATTATTGCATTTGCTATTTAAACATTTAGAAGAGGCAAAAGAAAAACCCTTTCTATTGTAATACAATTGAATCAGTATTCCACCAAACAACTTTTCTTTCGGATTCGCAGACCATTAAAGAGAAGTTTCATTCTTTCTAACGATCGTCTCCTAATTATGGGTTTACAATTCACATCTTAAGGCCACGGAAGGTAAAATTTCGTCGTAACCTCGGGTAAACGTCCGCCATTGTTAACTATCAATATCACGTGACACCAGTAATCGGAAACCGGTGTTTACATAAAAAACAGCCGCTGTATGTCGTCCCTGTCACCGCATATCGAAACAAGCGTTTGTGAGAGACTGACGAGCATTTGAGAGGGCGTGACTGGAGACTGTTATTAGAGCTATTAAACTAAAGACTTCGTCAATGGCTAATCATATCCTTCGAGGGTATTTAATCCTTACCTTCAGTGGTCCTGGCTTTTCTGTTTAGTGATGACAAAATAAGAACAGAATGGGGAAGGAAAAAGCGTAATTGTTTTCGAAGAGCAGAGGCTTCTGTTTACATTACATTAACTGTTCCAGCGTATAACAAAGGTGTTTTCAAGCAACACGTACATATAATTAGGACAATCTTTCGTTTCTTTGAGATAAAACGTGCGAAAGTGTTATCTTACAAACAAAAACATCCCCTTTCAGATGCAGGTATTCTGGGCTCTTTGAAGCTACGATTGTTAATAGATACATATATTTAACATCTAGAATAGAGGAATGTTTTATTAAGCGTTTAGAAAATGTAACATTTCGTGAAAAGCATTTTATTTCTCACTTCTTTTATTTGATTGAGGTGTATTCAAGACTATTACACTCATATAACGGCGGCCAATTCACCTACTCATGTCATACACAACCTACTTTCCAGGCAACTCGCTGCTTATCCACATACACCATTGGTGAGTCAGTGTAGTTGTATAGAGAGACGAATATCGATGTTTCTTGTTACAAGATGTAGTTACAATCATTTTGCATGAGGCTATCGATATACTTTTATATAAGTCATTATTACGTTGCACCGTAACACCAATTGAGGTATTTGTAATTTTTTCGATTTGAACCGCCGACCTATCATAGAACCCTTACCACTGCAACACTGACGCGGTTAGTTGTTTTAAATCCGGGACCTTTAAATGGAAATCCGTTTATTAATATATGTACTATGACTGTAACACCTCAACCGCCAAAAATGATGAAAGATGAATGGTAAAATTCATTAATGAACCTTTGTGACGCGTGCTACATAATATTTGCATGAATCATAAATAATACCCTACCGTGAACATTATAAGACCGATCATCGTTAAACCGTATCAAACTTAATAGGTTTCTAATCCAATAAAACGAATAATGATTTTGTTCATTCATATTTTTTCTCTTTGCTACGAACACGCTCAAGATTTCTCATACATTCACTAAATACCACTTGTAAGTAATGATTACTATCTATTTGCAAAAATCAAAACCAGGACGGTCCCTTTTTAAAAAAAATGTTTAATTGGGGTTTTACGCTGTTTTTAACATTATTTCAAGTAGATCACAGCGACAATTCAAATTATTCATTATTCCCTTATAAACAAACAAGCTCTTGTTTAGGAAATGTACCTTGCCCCTGGGCACGCCACCCAAGACCGATTCGACTTGGGATCGAACCCAGGACGTCCTGACACTTCATGTAACTACTCGGTCACGATGGATTCCTGTATTTATTGTACAGAGTGCATGCTTAATACTTTCAAAATATAGCAGTGTTTTTTTGTTATATATCTTTATTTTTTTTAGAAATATGGAAGGGTTATAAATTCTGTATACTCCTTCACTGCCGAATTTCCCAAAGTCGACTATTTCATGTTGAAAATTGGACCACTCCATCTTTCGTTCAACAGGAAATTAAGTCAAAATAAATATCTAAGTGGCGAACAATGCATCTTCCAGGAGAGAAAGCTCATAATAAAATGTCTCAACTGAATATGCATTGTTTACAACAAAAGAGCCCTTTAATGCCATTGTCAGCGAACAGCTTAAGTAGTGATGCTTTGGTAAATCAATTTAAACTTATCCTAAACGAAGTTCAAGAATTGGAACTGTTATTACGGGCTGTACCTGCTTCGTGATTATGATATCAGTTAACCCTTTCCCACATACACCATATCTTGAACAGACGACTTGGAGAATAACTAATAAAATATGGAAACAATCGCTATAAATGTATTATTTAATAAAGTTTAAAACATTGTGAGAAAGCAATTTCTCCTGTTGACAAAATATTTTCTAAAAGGCGTCTGCTGTAGAGGCGTCAGAAAGCGTCTGTATTTGGGAAATGTTTTCAGTAGGACCTTTCATTGCGTATGCTCGCGCTTCCCGTTCTTTTAAATAACGACAAGTGAGACTGTTTTAAGTTTCCCCGTACATCTGAGAAGCAGTTTGTTCCCGTAATTATAAATTAACAGTTATTCGTTTGTCTTTCGCTTCGGGTGTTAACTACTGTTTATGAAAGTTGACGCCAAACACATGTGCCTTCATTATTAACGTGTGGACACCTAAAACGTTTGCTGGTGAAAATGATTTCGCGTTCAAATTACAGAACTTTGATGGAGGACTCTCTGTGGATCTTTGGAAATCATGCTTGGTTCAAGGTTACACAATATACGAGATATCTCTTAAAGTTAAAGAGACATCTGTCTTAAAGAGCATGTTATCTTCAATTAAGAGATATCTCCTTAATATTGAGAGACATCTTTCTAAGCTAGAGATATATCTACATAAGTTAGTGAGATATATATGTAAGTTAGAGATATATATATATGTAAATTAGAGAGATATATATGTAAGTTAGAGAGATATATATGTAAGTTAGAGAGATATATCTGTAAGTTAGAGATATATATATCAAACTAGAGATATTTTTCTGTATAAAATAGTGATACCCCCCCCCCCCCCCCCTTCTAGTCGCATGAACCGCATCGGTTGTATAGAAGAAGAGCGGCCGCCACGGCTGCGGGAAGACGCGGGTTTGGTTCCCGATAGTATTAGTAATTTACCCAGGAAACGCCGTGATATAACTGAAAAAATGTTAAAAGCGGCGTAAAACATCAAACGTATTGCCCACAACTACACACTACAAAGATGAAATATAATCTTTATGTGTCACTCAATCTGATTGTCCCAATGTTTATAACCTTCAACTATTGT
>JAUELF010000011.1:874465-887332 GCA_031471495.1 Clinocardium nuttallii
AGCACATAACGCATTTATAAACTCTTTGCTGGCGAAGAATGCACAAATAGGTTGAATATTCGAATATTCGAATACTTATTTTGGTATTCGTTGCCATCCCTAATATTTTTATATACCTACTAATCAAAGTATCATTATGTAATTGTTAAAAATATTCTGAGAAATGGAGATATTGCTCATTGTGAGCAATTTCTTATTTTGCAATAAAGTTTTAAAAAGTCGTCTGCTGCAAAGGCTTCAAAATGAGTCTGCTCATGGGAATTAAAGGATTAAATGGAACTAATTAATATGGAACCTTCATAGTCCTCTTGTTACTTTACAGTATTGGTAATGTATTTGTTAACGCATATAGGCTGTAGTTGAGTGGTTAGCATTAGGGATTTGAAACTGTTCATCCAGGTTTGATTCCCCAGTAGCGGCACGACGGTCATTGTGGAGTGCCCTTGGGCAAGGCACATTATCTAGCCTAGTACTGGTTTGTTTTGGGCAAGGCACATTATCTAGCCTAGTACTGGTTTGTTTATCCAGGGATAATGAATAAGTGAACAGTCATTGTGGTATAACTGAAATAATGTTGAAAACAGCGTAAATCCCCAATAAAACTTAACTAAACTTTACAGTGTTGTACAAGCTTGTAGTTTATTTATTTACATACCATTACACCATTATAGACCATATTCATGCTAAAAAAACCTCTGATACAGACAACATTAATTTTGTAATATCTGCAGTAGCTGTGGGAAGAGTAATAATCCCTCCATTTCAAACAATAATTTTAAACTTTTGTTAAAAATTTGTACAAAATTCAAATGAACTTGAATTTTTAGCTCGCCTATTCGAAGAAATAGGGGAGCTTATGTAATCACGTTGGCGTACGCGTTGCCAGCTTGATCAAACCTTTGCGTGCAAGGCCTTTTCTCAGACACTGTATGCTGTTGCTTTGAAACTTCACACACTTATTTGGGGTCATTAGGTGACCTTGTATGTCAAGTCCCATAACTCTGGAATGGATTTTGACTGAATTCAGACACTGTGTAACCTGTTGCTTTAAAACTTTACACAATTATCCAGGGTCATTAGATAACCTTGTATGTCAAGTCCCATAAATCTAGAATGGGTTTTGACTGAATTGTGCCCCTTTTTGGACTTAGAATTTTGGTCAAACCTTTGCATGCAAGGCATTTTCTTAGACACTGTGTATGCTGTTGCTTTCAAACTTCACACACTTATTAAGGGTCATTATATGACCCTGTATGTTAAGTGCCATAACTCTGGAATGGATTTTGACTAAATTGTGCCCCTTTTTGGACTTTGAATTTTGGTCAAACTTTTGCGTGCAATAGGTGATACTGTGTGACTTTACCTAATGCTATAATTGTTCTGAAGTAGGCCCTGATAGGCGAGCTATATTGTCCTCCGACAACTCTTGTTGAACGGGATTTTAGACATTGTTTGGCAAATATTGCCTTTAAGTGCTGAGATTGACCTTACATAGTGAAATGTATAATAAATGTTCAATGTGCAGGTAAAAATAATGGAGATCTCTATTTTTATACACTTCACTGGATACATTAAATGTTTTAATTCAGATTGCGCTTCAGTTTACACGATAATTGGTCAATTTTATTTGACAATTGAGATTTTGAGTGATATTGGTTTTAAGAATATTCCATTTTTACTTCATAATGTCAAAGTTTAACATGAATCTAACTGACTATATCAACCGTTTTTGTGCTGGCTCTTCAAGCCAGTTTCTGATTTATGGTTTTCTTTTAGACCCTTCCAAGTTTGAAAAGAAAAATAAGTTGCTTATACATTTGTTTTTGTAAGTCCCAATTTGTTCATTTCTTTTTCTTTTTCTGCAGGTATTGTCAATTAAAAATAGTGAAATATTAAAAAATGTGACAACTAAAAGAGAATGTTAATTACAGATATAGTAACTAATAACTAGTTACTTTGAGGACTTCTATTGGCATATGGTTAATTGATAATCAGGTCAAATCAATGTCACATGACCAATTATCCATGATTATTTGCAGATCAAGAACAAAGATAACACATTTAAGATGTTTTACAATCTTGATATTGATTCTTGCTGATTGTTGTTCATGACGTATAACATTCAATAATTTATTTACTATTTCATCAGCAATAAGGGGTAGTAATAATAATTTCATTTACCGTCATAGTACAAAGATATGATTAGATTTGGGGTCTCTTTGAATTAGGATACTCATATAATATGTGGTCTCTTTTAATTATGATACTTATGTAATATGGGGGTCTCTTTGAATTATGATACTCATATAGTATGGGAGTCTCTTTGAATTATGATACTCATATAATATGTGGTCTCTTTTAATTATGATACTCATATAATATGGACGTCTCTTTGAATTATGATACTCATATTATATGGGAGTCTCTTTGAATTATGATACTCATATTATATGGGAGTCTCTTTTAATTATGATACTCATATAATATGTGGTCTCTTTTAATTATGATACTCATATAATATGGGCGTCTCTTTGAATTATGATACTCATATTATATGGGAGTCTCTTTGAATTATGATACTCATATAATATGTGGTCTCTTTGAATTATGATACTCATATTATATGTGGTCTCTTTGAATTATGATACTCATAATATGGGGGATACTCATATTATATATGAGGGTACTCATATGATATGGGGATCTCTTTCAATTATGATACTCATATGATATGGGGTACTATTTGAATTGAGGACAGTTTGCAGTAAACATTAAAGGTACATTGGAAGGCTAAAGTATAAAGGGTGTTTCTACCTGACCACTGAAAGCTCCAATAATGTACAGGTGAAATAATGATTGTTATTACCCCCACTATCTCTGCCCCAGGGTAGCCACAGAAAGATGTCATTGTTTGATTTAGGATGGTGACCGTGTTACTGAGTCCTTATCTTTTTTGTGTGTAAACCCTGGTTTAGTGATGATTTTCTCATTTAATCTTTCTAGGATCATAGACATAGTGCACCATCACTGTCTCAGGTAGTCATGTTAACCCTTTCCTTCTTACAGACACTTTTTGACACCTATGCAACAGACGACTTTTGAAAACGTTGTGACAAAAGGAGAAATTGCTTGTGATGAGTATTTTCTTATTTTTGCCAAAATATTTTCAACTGAAATAATATAACTCATTTATGGAGATTTTTAAAAAAAAAATCCATTTGTTTTCAAAGTCATCTGCTGCCGATTTGTTGTATGTAGGAAAGGGCTAAAAATGATTTAAAGGAAATATAACAAAAAAGAAGTTTAGTCCATATCTGTCATTTATGTTTGCAACCTGATCATAAAGGATTACTATTAACCATGTAGCTTTGGTGACTAAACAAAACAACAAATTACTGGATGTAAGTGACTGTGCAGCCATCTTCTACTCGGTATTTAAACTTCTAAATTCCTCAATTCTTAAACATACCAAATGTTGTCAGTACTCAGAATATCTTTTTCCAAAGTATTGGTACCCTGTACACAGCATAGACTGTTGTATTCTATTGGTACCCTGTACACAGCATAGACTGTTGTATTCTATTGGTACCCTGTACACAGCATAGACTGTTGTATTCTACTGACACAGATTTTAGTACCATGTTTTGAATTAAACTTCTGGATCTAAACCACAGAAGCCTGTACAGGGGTGAAACAAGTTAAAGGCTGTAATAGAGAGCAAAATGAATATATCTACATGTTGTAAGAAGATGTAGTTACAGCCCTTTTGTATGGAGCCAATTGAAAGGGTAACCACTGAGGACAAAGTCGGCTGGGCATAAAAAATTAAATTGAATAGTTGGTATTATAATTACATGAAAGAAAACACACACGAGTATTGAAATATGCCGGGGTGCCCCAAGTGAATATGAGCTTTGAAATTCTACAGGTGTGTCTTTACTGACAAAATGACTGAAGGGGGAAACTTTCTTGTGTCGAAAGTGTCCAGCAGAATGAACTTATTTAATATGCATGATGAAGTTCTGAAGAGTTTATCATGAATAAAACCATGGAGAAATTACATTGCTGCAGCTTAACACCATAGTAGATAATTTTATTCAGTGTTATATTTTGATTTCAAATTAATATATTTCCATGAATATTATATATAGGCTTTGTTCTGTATGACAGGAAAGGATAAAGAACTACTTATTTTATCAGAGTGGACATCTTTTCTCTGTAAATCATGAAGAGAATCTCATTTTGTCGTTGATTGATAATGGTATAAAACACTGATACACAATTTTAACTGTCATATTTTATTATTTAAATGATGTTAAATAGTCAGTATCTTATACTTCAAACACTCTTAAAGGATTTCATTATTTCATTTCATGATAAACAATTTGATAATGTTATAATATTGGTACTTGTTCATATATATAACAAACAATTTCTTGACACCAGGTAATATGCTTTTAAGATCACCTTGAGCCGATATTTGGTAGAAATGTTACTTGAGTGCTGTTGAAGCATATTGATTCTTTAAAAACAGGGCAGTCACGGGGCATCAGGAAAGGGGCAAAACTTAATAATTTCATTCTTATTAAAGTTCTTGTTAGATTTCAAGAATATTTGGCAAAAATGTTCCTTTACATAATTTATTAGGTTAAACTAGATATGCTATGTGGCATCAGAAAAGGGGTAAATGATTTTTTAGCTTCAAATGACATCTCCTAAATCATTGAACCGATATCTACCAAACTTCACAGGAGTGTTCCTTTGGTGGTTATATTTCAAATTGTACAAAGATTTAATCCTTATTACAAATGGCCTTTACTGATAAGCTATTTCTTGCAGTTTCATTTGCTTTCCTGATCAAATTTTCAAAGACATTTGCTACTAATTTACTATCACTCAGATGATCGATTTAGGGCCATCTTGGCCCTCCTGTTTAACTTTCCCTTTCCTGTACATATATAAATACAATTTGACACATCTGGAGCAGACAACTTTTGAAAGCATTATGATGATAGAAGTAACTGCTCATCACGGGTAAACATTTTGCTAATATGTGAGTGAGGGTTAAAGAAATATCAGGGGTTTCACTCGAACCATGATACCATATATATGATAGATGCATGGAATTGAAATCAGCAGAACTTGTTCTCTTGCATTCATGACTCTTCTTAAAGTTGATAGACTCTTAAAGCCCAAATCATCTGAAACCTCTCTGTTCACAGCAGATGCAATAAAATCTCTAAATTTAGATCGTATGATTATTGAAACGAGTTGAAATATTTTTGAGCAATGTCTCCTTTTGCCAAAATGATTTCAAAAGTCGTCTACGCAAGATCTAGGCATCAGGAAGTGTCTGTATGTGGGAAAGAGTTAAATTTGTTGTAGTCTGACTACAATATGTGAGGCGGATTCTTCTTGGACAAATGATGCCCTCAATCAACTTTAGAACGAAGTGACAAGAAAGCAATAAATAATTATAACATGGACTCATTACTTAAATAATTTATTATGCTTTCTGTCAACTTAACACTTTCAACTATGATATCCAGCATTGACATATTTTATTGTTAACCCTTTCCCATATACAGCAAACCTACAGCAGATGACTGAAAACATCCAGACAAAAACATAGATAATCTCTATAAAAGAAAGTATAATTACTAAACAGGGTTGAAAACTTAAGCAACTTCTCCTTTTGTCAAATTGTTTTCAAAAGGCATCTGTTGCACATGTGTCAAAATGTGTCTACAAGTGTAAATTGGTTAACCCTTACCTGATTTCCAGTTTCAGACTTATTATCATTTTCAACAGTATTTCAGTCATATCACGCCAGTCAGTTCACCTACCCATTTTTTATGCCCCCGGAATCATAGATTCGGTGGGCATATAGTTTTTGGCTTGTCTGTCACTCTGTCTGCGCCCTCTGTCTGTGGCAAAAATGAAAACTTTAACATTACTTTTAAACTGTAACATGTACAGCTTCCATATTTCACATGTGCATTCCTTGTAGATGTTGCCATTAGGGGGCATCGGTGTTTCACAAACACATCTTGTTTCCTTATAAGTAGACTCTAGAAATAATTCTGATCTCCTTTTCTCAAAATGTTTTCCACTATATTTGTACAATCAAAGCAGATGACAAAGACAGTTAAATGATGGAGTGCCATTTCTCACTTTCTTACCCTTATCAGTGTTCGTCAGCTGCAATGGAATCAACAGAAAAATGTCTGTCAGGGAAAGAGTTAGAATGGGACCATCAGATAAAGGTGATCAATGTTTAAGACCAGTCTTTACATGATAAAGAGAAGTGGACACAGGAAATGACCGTTATTAAAGTTTGGTAAAATCAGGAAGTATCTGACAGGTTGTTAGCATACTGCTGGCTTTAATCCTTTCCCACTTTCTGACACATTTTGGCACATCTTCAGCAGACGACTTTTAAAAACATGGTGGTAAAACAAGAAACAATTACTGAAGGATATTCAACAATTAGGCTTTCAATTACAGAACTTTCCATATTATTGCCTAAAAATCATCTGCTGCAGATTTGTTGTTTGTGAGGACAAAATCAGACTTGATATTATTGACATAAAAGCAAGTGAGCAATCATAATGGTTAAATGTGGTTTAGTACAAATATGATTTGAAATAAATAAATTAAAGTGAAAACAAATTAATTACATAATGTTTAGTGTGGCCAAAAGGTTTTAGATTTACAAGTATCAATTAATTCTTTAAAGATAGAAGGATAAATCAATGTACAACTTGTTTGAAGATTAGTAGAAATTATGACAACATTTTGACCTTGTGGATGCTTTCTGGAAAATGTAACTATTCTGTTGTTTTATACCAACAACATTTATTATTGCAAACAAATATAACTTTGTATATTTATTAAACCTATATCAAATTAGAGATCTCTACCCATAACAAAGGGGATATTCTTTATTTGCTCTATGAAACATAAATAAATATAAAAAACTTCGAGTAAACTTATATATATATAAAGATAGATATTAAGGAACAAAAAAAGGGGTCCTTGTGCCCCAACTTAAATAACCGAAAAACAAAAAAGCGGCTGCGAAGTTATTGGATATTACAAGGATTAGTTAAAAGCGTGGGAATGGGGTTGCTTAGTGGTTCAGGTTACAAAAGATTGTGATCTGTGTTTATTCAGACATGCTTCTCAGTGACTCTGATTTTTTGTACAGACTGTGTTTCAGTTTTATTTGGTGAAACATGTGATACAGACTGATTCAGTGATGTAAACATATATTTTACTTTTTATAGAGTTTTGGACTTAAAAAGTTTTTCAATATTATACAAAAAGTTTATTTATAGATTATTATGTTATCCTGGATTTTGTTTGTATGTAGATGAAATGGTGAATTTATTTGTGGACTAATTTATAAGATGTTAGTTGTGCAAGTGTTTGACACAGGTTGTTTTATATGAAGACTTTTTCTTTCTGCCTCTTGTGACTGAGGCATGGATTGTAAACACAAGTTTTGCTTCAATGTTACTTTGTTTTATTTATTTATGTTCTGAAGTCTTTATTTTATTTCACTGTTATTTCTTAATTTATGTTGATACTTGACTGCTGAGTGCTTGTAAATACATTGTCGGGAAAGTAGATATGACAGGCTACAATGTTTAATCACATGTCTACACAGTTTAAGTTTAACATTAATTCATATTTTCAGAAGTCAGTAGACAACTTTCTCAGAAAAATTATCGAGCTGTCTGAAGATGCAATAGAAATAAAAGTTTATCAAAGTTCTATAAAAGTTTTTAAACCTTTTTATCAAGTTTTATTTCTAAAGTTCTAAAGATACAGTTGGTTTTTACGTGGGCATAAGATATCAGGCAGTAAATTGGGTAATTTAGATTAAAAAATTCTGTGTACTTTATTACCACTATATTTGTTTACCAAATGGATCGGACATATGTTATGCTAATTTCTCGACTCGATCACAATCTCCAAATGGGTCTTGTAAGATTCTTGTTCTCTCAACCAATTGTTTGAATACCTAGTTTATGTTTGGGATATATATATAAGTGAAATACTGTTGAAAATGACATAAGTTCCCAATAGATCAATCAGCTGATTTCATAAACATGTTTAAATGGAGATATATTGTGAACAAATTTTGTGTGACTATAAATGTTTTCTGAAATAATTTAAGATGGTAGAAAAGGAAACCCTTTTAAAAGATATTTTGTTTGCACTTATTCCTGATAAAAGTTATTCTTGGAAAAGTAGATGGTCTTTGTAATGTATTTTAACCAAACTCCAGTTTGGTTCGTTTGTGACATTATGTTCATGTATCCAATCTTTTCAAAGTGAAGTCTGATACATCTTCTATGTTTAAAAAGAATGGAGTGAAGAAGGAAAATAGGTGAATATTGTTCACTGTTTCTTAAAAGTTGTGTATGCATAATTATGCCCCCTTTTTTAAATTGGAAATAAGGGTTTAAAAGATTAAAATAATACTTCTTACTTTGTAGAAAGTTCAAACAACTTGGGTAATTAGATTAAGAGCTTATAGAAAAGAGTTTAAAAGATGACTTTGGATAATTTATACAGTTGGACATAACACTATATGACTAACAGAGAGTAAGTTGTGTTGGAATTTGGACTAGTGACATTGCATTGTTCACAGCTTGCAGGCCAAGTTTGTAACACTTTTACATGAGTGTTTCAAGTGTCTGTTTGAAAAGATCCATCCTTTTATGAAGTATAACCTGGGACTGTGAAGTGATAGATATAGTTTTACAACTATTTGTCCAGTGTTGATAATCCAGCATGGTTCTCCGACTGTAAGGACATTTATAATAAAGTGGTCAGTGTGAGTGATGGACATTGCAGCTGTCTCTGTCAACGAAAAATATACATTACAAAAATAAATTTGGATTTAATGCAACTGTGTTGAAGTTAAGTTCACCATTGAAATGAATGTTTATATGTCCAAGAATCATATTAAACATAACACAAAGAAATTGATGATTGTTTAAATGACTTGATACTTAGAAAAATACAACAAATGGAATTGGTTATAGATCTGATTTTTAGATCAACATTGTACAAAGATAGAGAACCATGTTTTTGTGAAATACAAACAATCAAGACAGAATTACTTTATTTTTAACACTGTCATACAAGCTTGTGATATTTTAATGTAAATGACTTAAAACAAAGAAAGGATTGAAAAAGTGAACCGGAATGAACCAACTGTTGACTTTGTGAGATTACTTGATATTAAAAAAGAACATGAAAAGCTTTTGGATTATAAAGATGAAAAAGTTTGAGGCAGTACTGAAGATATGTCTGGTAATTTGGATAAGTGGTAAGTACTAGCTGATTCTCCTGCATCTTAGATGTTTAACCCTTTCCCACATTCAACCCATCAGTCTGAAGAGGAATACCTTGCAGAAGTATGGAATTTCTCTGTATATGAAAGTGTTATAAACATTGAATAGAGTTGAATACATATAGTGGCAAATTAAGAAATATGCTCATTAGCTTCAAAAGTCATCAACTGCAGATGTGTCAAAAATGTGTCTGCATGTGTGAAACGGTTAATCATAACGAATCCCTGAAATAAAGACAAATGATATTATGGCATCAGACCTATTAACACTGCTAGGGTATTTACAAAGTTGTCTGATGCATATTTATTGTATATATTGGAAAGAGTTAAGGCCAAGAAAACCCAAACATAAAAAAGAAGAAAGATAATTGTGAACAAAACTCAGTATCCTAATTATGACGGTTGCTTGCATGTAAAAAATGAATGAAATAAAACATAAATATTAGTCATGGTGTGTACATGCAAACATCATGATGTGGGAACAACATACTTTTTGCCAGTAAACACATGCGTTACTGCGTACAAAAACGCAAAAATAAGGACCTGTTATTTCCAGAGCTAAACACATCGTAAATCCTTGAGAGTCATTTGACAATGGAACTTGGCTTTTATTAACATTGCTCCTGAAGTTTGAAGAAGAAGCTGTCATAATTATAAAACACAACTTAGGTACTTTTATGGTAGAATTAATTCAGTCTCATTTGTTCGTTTTGTCAGTATCGGTATTTCCTGTTAAAAAAGTTTGTAAGTTTCATTAAGAGTATAATGAAAGTGTGGATGAAGAAATGTTTTGTAGGGGTAAAAAAGGGACTGGGTACGCAGTATGGGTGCATTACTCTCCCACGGTATGCCACATGCTTTGTTTTGTATGCTGTATAAAAAACATTGTTGTGCTGAGTGCAAGAACAGATAACACTTTCCCACATACAAAACAACTACAGCAGACAACTCTGAAAAGCATTCAGACAAAACTGGGGGGGCTATATAAATGAAAGGATTTAGGGACAAATAGAGAAATTACTCAACATGAGTAAGTTTTCCCTTTTCCAGTGTTTTCAAAGTTATTCTGCTGTAGATGATTGAAATGCATCTGTATGTGGTATTGAAGGTTAAAACCGGACGGAAAGTGCAGTATGCTAATTTCTACTTTTTACACATTCAGTTTTAACAATTTTCCAAATTCCTGTCCCAGTTATTAACCCTTTCCCACATACAGCAAATCTGCAGCAGACGACTATGAAATGATCAAATAGAAAATTTCTATAAATGATAGTACGATTATTAAGAAGAGTTGAAATCATTGTGCCAATTGGAGAAATTGCTCATTGTGAAGGCAGTGACCAGAAAGCGCCTGTAAGTGGGAAAGGGTTAACTTGAGCATCACTAGACTAACAATGGGTTGAGAGGTTCTTTAACCAAATATGGGAGACAGGAAATGAAAAATGAATGTATCCACTTATAGCACAATGATGAATACTAATACAATGTAATTCAGCATCTAGACCTCATTCCACATGTATACATCATTTTAACATATAGACATCATATAAACATCTAAATATCATTTAATATATATACATCATTCAACATTTATACATCATTTTATCACCTAAAGCTCATTCAATATCTAGACATCATTCAACATCTAGACATTATTCAATATCTAGACATCATTCAACATCTAGACATTATTCAATATCTAGACATCATTCAACATCTAGACATCATTTAAACATCTGAAGATCATTTAATATATATATATCATTCAACATCTAGACATCATTCAATATCTAGTCATCATTTTAACACCTAAAGCCCATTTACTATCTAGACACCATTCAACATCTAGACACCATTCAACATCTAGACATCATTTAACATCTAGATAGCATTTAACATTTATATACCATTTAACATCTAGACATCATTTAACATCTATATAACATCTAACATCCTGACATCATTTAACATCTAGACATCATTCAACATCTAGACATCAAGTTTAATTTTACAATAGAGTTGAAAACATTGTCAATAAAAGAGAAATTGCTCATGAGCAATGATTTTAAGTCAACTGCTGTAGAGGCTTCAAATGGCATCTGTAGGTGGGAAAGGGATACTTAATCTACATTCCGACCTGTGTTCAAAGACCACCCATGGTAAGAAAACATTATGGTCTTTGTTTACATGTGGTCTCTAAATACAGTCATTTATCCAGAAAGTGATTAGTTGGGAAATTAAAAGTGTGATTAATATAGACAGTGAATTATAAACTAAGGTGGTCTTTAGCACAGGCTTCACTGTACTGGACTGAGTATTTATACTGCATACTGTAGTTGCTGCTATGAAATACATGAGGGAAACAATGTCTAGACACAATTAGATGTTGATTGTTTGAGCAGGACGTAACTGTAATTGTTAATTTTTGTTGCATCTGTCTTTTCAAACTTGACATCAAGATTTGACCTTATTTACTCTACACATATTGTTATTTTGTTGGAGCACATATTTGTGTTGTGTTTTATGTTATCAGTTTATATATTGTTCCTATCAATAACCTTATTTAAATGAATACATGTCTAGGTGTCATTCTGCTGTTTTGGTTAACTTAATTCCATATGGAGTTTGATAGGTCATTTGACTTACTAAGGCACCACCACATATCGGCAGCAGAACATTTGAAACATTTAGGTGAAGAAAGAAATTGCACATTAGAATTCATTTAAGTTCCCACATTGTTTTTAATTTTTACAAAATCTTTTTCAATTTGACTTTTTGTAACTTCAGATGTTTTTATGGCAAAAATATACCACTTTAAAAAATGACACCCTTATTATATTAAAAATTAAAAATTGACTGATTTGTAGAACTACTGATTTGAAGGGAAAAAATATCTGATTGACCACAGTAATATGGTACCCTTTACCAGGCAACACTCAAAGGCTTTTGAGCAGGTGAAAACTTTATGAGAAAAGAAGAAACTACTCTTTCACATAACCAGACAGAAATTATCAAATAAATGTCTGTTGGTGCTAAGAAACTACAATCATTTGCTTTAACTCTTCTTTGCCTTGTTATGTTGGTAAGGTAGAATTAATGTAATGAATGTGTTGAGGTAAAGAGAATTTAGGGGTCATCCCTTTGATGATAAAGAATTTAAATAAAACTATTAGCTTTTAAGGCCCTGTGATTAGGGCTTTAGAGTTTGACCCCTTGCTCAGGGACTTGTGCATTTAAATTAACCCTTTTTCACATACAACAAATCTGCAGCAGACAACTATGAAAATATCTAAGCAAAATAAAGAAAATATCTACTTATGATTGTGTAATTATTGAATAGAGATCAAAACATTGTGGCAAACGGAGAAATTGCTCAAATATGGTCTGCTGAAGATGCATTCAAATGCAGATTGGAAAGGGTTAAAACAGTGCCAGTAATGTTCGTTAAGGGGCATTTAAAACAGTGCCAGTAATGTTCGTTAAGGGGCATTTAAAAC
>JAUELF010000011.1:889512-907308 GCA_031471495.1 Clinocardium nuttallii
GAAAACTTAAAAAATCTTCTTCTCCGAAAGTGGCGGGCCGATTTTCAAATAATTTTGTACAAATGTTCCTTGGGTGATCCTTTATTAGATTCCTTCAAGAAATGTTGATTGGTCGAAAAACATGGCCGCCAATGGCTATAGTGAAACTTGAAAAATCTTCTTCTGCGAAAGTGTCCGGCCAATTTTGAAATAATTCTGTAGAAATGTTCCCTGGGTGACCCTCTATCAGATTCTTTCAAGCAATGTTGATTGGTTGAAAAACATGACCGCCAGAGCGTGGGGCTATTTCGCCTTATATGGCTATAGTGAAAAGTTAAAAAATCTTCTCCAAAAGTGTTCAGCCTATTTTCAAATAATTTTGTGAAAAATGTTCCTTGGGTGACCCTGTATCAGATTCCTTCAAGCATTGTTAATTGGTCAAAAACATTGCCGCCAGAGGGCGAGGCTATTTTGCCTTATATGGCTATAGATAAAACTTAAAAAATCTTCTCCCCCCAAAAGTGTTGGGCCTATTTTCAAATAATTTTCTGGGAATGTTGAGTGACCCTTTATCAGATTCTTTCAAGCCATGTTGATTGGTTGAAAAACATGGCTGCCAGGGGGCAGGGCTCTTTGGAGATTTGGCTATGGAGCGATACTGGCACTCTTGGGCCTCTTGTTTCTAAAATGCAAGTTACTTTTGTCAACTGTGAAGACTTCAAATATGGTATAAATGTTTTCATACTTGACCCTCGGATTTGCAGAGAAAGCATTATGACTGGTAGTACTAGGAATTTAACTAGAAAACACCGATATAACTGAAATGCTGGTGAAAAGGGCATAACATACAAAAAGACCTAACTGAACATGAATCTCAATCAATCTGTTTATTCTGGTGCCTTGACAGGTTGACAAAAACGGGATTACTGTCCATGATATGTCACAATTTCACTTTCTGACCAATTGTTGGGAGACACATTCTTGATCAAAGATCTGATGCAGTTTTATCAATATCAGCTATAAGCTGAAACTGTCGGATAACAAGGAATGAATTCTTTCTTTCAGACTTCACAAGGCCAGTATGGGAAGAATTACTCAAGAGGAGGCTTACCCCCAAGGTTTCAAAAACAACTGTCAGGGGGTGACAACACTCGACCCCTGCCCCCACAATCCCAGCCCCTTCAATCCCAGCCCAGCTCTCAGCCCAGCTCTCAGCCCGGCCCAACATCTCCACAACCCATGCCTAGTCAGATGAGGGCGGGACAGGCCCCTCACCCTCCATGGGGATATGCGTGGCCTCCTATGGCATTCATGGGCTTTGGTCCAAGACCACACATGGATATGCAAGGTAGGGACTTATCTAATTTTTCCTTGAAACAGAAGATTCCTGATAGCAGATGATATATGAAAACATAGATTAATAGAGAAATTTCTTTTTTTGAAAAATTTATTCATTTTTCCTCAATGTGTTCAATTCTGTATTGAATTTGAAGTGTCAATTTCTAGATGTTGCAATAGGTTTTTGTAAATTATGTTGCAGTAGCTTTACTTTGCTTTTTGTCGTACTATAAGACACAAGAAAAAAACTGATACATGTCTTGCTAATCAACAGAATGTTTATAATGTCAATTTTACAAACCTATGCAACCATTTTTTTTTTAATGTAAATCTTCATTGAATAGAAAAAAGACAAAAGTACACTGTGTACAGAATCAGATGTTTTAAATGAATTTGCACACTTAACAGGGCTTCAGATGACTTTGTTAGTAAATTGGATATTTTATCCCATTGTTTTTTCAAAAAATAGCTTCTTTTATTTAATTCAGTAACTTGAGTTACCCCTTTTTTCAGAGTTGAAATCATCGTCGCAAAGGGAGTCATAATCGATAATGGGAAAATTCTCCTTTTCTCACAATATTTCCACGTTATTTTACTTACGCTTCTACCTGTTGGCAAATCTATATATTTGGGGATCCTTTACTCACCAAGACCAGTGGTTTCATTATACCCAAAAAAAACAAAGTTTTTTTGGGGGGTATATAGGAGTCACTGTGTCGGGCTGTCGGTCGGAGGGATATTTTGTCCGGCCTATTTCTTACAAACCACTGGGTGGAATTCAATAAAATTTTACATGAATCTTCTATACAAGTGGAGAAGTGCATATCCTAAAGGGGTTACAATTGCATATAATTTTACAGAGTTATGGCCCTTTTACTTATATTTTGAAGCCATATTTCGTCCGGCCTATTTCTTACAAATCACTGGGTGGAATTCTATACCAAGAGGAGATGTGCATGTCCTTAAGGGTTTACAATTGCATGTTTTTTAACAGAGTTATGGCCCTTTTACTTATTAAGTTATGGTGTAGGTCAAGGTAATGTTTTGGGGGTATTTATCATCTTCAGTGATATTTTAGTTTTGTTTAGGAATAGCAGGATAATAATTGAAAGTAGGCAGGTGGATGGGAGTCTACCCCCATTAAGGGTAAAGGAAATTCTGTTAAAGTTGCTTTAGTAGCAGGGTAATTTACCCAGCTACCAGGTCGTCTTGAAACCCCTGCAAGACACTTTTTAAATTCAGTTTTGCTTTAATCTGTACATCTAAGATTAATTTTTGTCTTGTTCACATCAAGCCATTGATACTTTTTCCTCCATTTGGGGACTATAGGTCTCTCTGTCTGTCAGTTCGACCTAACCTTGTCCGGCCCACATCTTAACCATGCATCATAGGATTTGAAAGAAACTTGGCACAAACGTTCACCACAAGACTTGGGCCTGTACCTCAAATGTCAAGGTCACACTGAGGTTAAAGGTCAAAATGAAGACTGTTTGATAGGATTACATTGTATGGCCCACATCTCGACCTTGCATCATAGGATTTCCAAGAAACTTGGCAGAAACGTTCACCATGATGAGGCGGCGTGTCATGCTCAAGACCAAGGCTTGTACCTCAAATGTCAAGATCACATTTAGATGTCAAAGGTTATTATCTAAATAATGGGTCTAATGGAAAAGTGAAAATGTTCCTCTTAACAACTTAAAAATAAGTCTGCATAAGAATCTTGCCCCTGAAAGTAATATCTGAACTTTATACCTTCCAGGCATGCCGATCTTTCCCCCTGTGCGCAGGCGCACAGACAGTCACGGGTCAGGCACTGAGAGTCAGGAAGAAAACCGTGAAATGGAGAGAGAAGGAAGGCGGTCCGCAGGATATCCCCCATACTTTGAGGAGATGAGACGCCAGCCTTACTTTGACCAGAGAATGTTCCATGATTATGAAAAAATGGAGGAATATCGGAGGTAACTGGTGCTGGCTACGAAAACTTAACATAGAGCATTTACAATCAGTGTATTTTCAAATGAACCTGCACACTGTCTGCCTCTAAGTCATAGATAATTTCAAGAACACTTGGACATATATTGTTAAATTGAATCGGATTGCATGGATGTACATGTAGATCTTAATCTACACATTCAATGAAAACACTAAGCAAGTCATGCGTTTTTTCTTGTTAAGCTCTACTATATCATAGCAGACAAAGTTAAATTCTCATATAAGGAAACTATTAAATGCCAATAAATGATCAATTCTCAATTTCAGAGATATGGAGAAAAGTAGAAGTGAGAATGTGTTAAAGAACAATGACCAATATGAAGATATCTCTGATCAAGAAAATGAAGGTGACTTCAAGGAGCCAGAAGAAAAGCAGCCTGTTGTCCAACGAGATCCTTTCGATGAGAGTGTTGATAAAGAGCAGAGAGGAACTCAATCCGACAAAGGCGATAGATGGGTGGAGCCAAGTAAGAAGGGTGGAGAAAGAGACAGGTAAACAACTCTACTTTAATGGATGGAGATTTTTATTTTTTTTGTGCTATGTGAAATCTAGTTTGACCAATTTATTATATGTGCTGATATGATTTCTTTCATTTACACATTAAGTTTAAACCCCAAGCTAGACAATATTTACTTGTAATTCTTGTTTTTGATTCACACTTTTTGCCATATTATTTTAAATTATAAATTAAAATGAGTTTCAGCAGATCTGGCTTAAAAACGGACCCAATTTCTCCTTTCGCTTTAATTTTATCCTGTACCTAATTTTCTCTCAAATAGTTATGTTGTCTTTGTTTCTGTAAATTCAAGCATGATATACTGTAATTTTTGTAGGGAGGAAAAGAATGCAGTACAAGAGAATGAAGACAGGATGGAGAAAACTGAACAAAAACCTAAGGAGAAGGAAGTGGAGACACCTGAGAAACCCAAAGAAAAAAAAGAAAAGTTTGAACGTCCACCTTTTAGGGATGAGAAAAATGAAAGGAAGGAAAAAGAGAACCGAGATCGAGACAGATATGACAAAATAGATAAAGAGAAATATGATAGAAATGACCGGAGTGAAAGGATGGAATCACGTGAAAAATCTGATAATAAGAAAGACAATTATTGGGAGAAATCCCGAGAAAGATTTGACAAAGGAGACAGACGTGAATCAAAAGGAGAGAAAGGGGACAGGAAAAATAAAAGAGAAGCAGACAATAACTGGAATGATTTTTCCAAGTCACGTCAGGAAGACAGACAGCACAGTAAGTTTAATAGACTAGCATTGTGTAACTGTTTATCTAATGGTATTTAAATTTTACATATTTCTACTTTTATTTTTAGCTCACTTTGTGCTCAAGGTGAGTTATTGTGATTGCCGTTTGTCCATAGTGCTTCAATATCTTCTCCTCAATAACCAGTGGGTCGAGATGTAACTTCACAAAAAGCAATCTCTCTGACCTCACCAAAATTCCTTAAATTTTTTGGGATCCATGCAGAATTCTGGTATCCATGGCAACGAAATGACAACAACTTAATTCTTCTTCTGCCAAACTGGTTGGCAGATTTTCAAATAATTATGTAGTCCGGAAATGTTCCTTGGATGACCCTCTTTGTATCAGATTCCTTCAAGCCATGTTGATTGGTTGAAAGAACATGGCCGCCAGGGAGAGTGGTGCTATTTTTTTGCCTTGTATGGCTATGGTGAAAACTTAAAAAATCTTCTCCTCCGTAAGTGTCTGGCCAATTTTCAAATAATTTTGTAGAAATGTTACTAGGGTGACTCTCTTATCAGATTCCTTCAAGCCAAGTTGATTGGTTGGAAACTGGCCCCCATGGGACGAGGCTTATATGGCTTAAGTGGGGAAAATCAGGTGAGCGATCCAGGGCAATGACGGACCTCTTGTTTATTTTTTTTACCAGGGAATACATTCTAGTTAACTGGCAGTCCTGGTATAAGATATATAAGATTTTATATGTGATTCAACCTCGATCAAAAACATTATATGATTTGGTTGATTGATGATTATAAGAATTGTAATTCCTGCTAACAATGAATTTGTCTAATTGTTAACTGGTGTAGTGGAAGAGCGTCTGCCTTGTAGTGGGCGGTCATGGGTTCGATCCCAGGCCAGGTCATATCAAAGACCTAAACAATTTTTTTGTAATGGCTGCCTTCCTTGGCGCTCAGGGTTGTAGGGTTAGCATTACAGCTGGCTGGTGTCAGGATAAATAGATATGTAGCACTGGTAACATACCCAGGAACTGTACTGATATAACTTAAAAAATGTTGAACACTATATAATCAGCATATTGTTAACAGCCTGTTCTCGGATGTGATTTATTCTAGAGTCAATCCTCTGAATGGGGGTGATTGATTTTATAGAAGCATTAAGTTAATAATTACATGCGAGACTGATTATAATAGAACCCTGATATGTTGACCTTGCTATGCCTTATTCTAGAGCCAATCTACACATTTGGTAAATGTTATATGGAATAGATGTTTTAGTTTAACTTTTTCCTACATACACATTTGGACACATTTGAAGTTTTTAAAACATTGGCTACATTGCTCATTTCTCTTTTAACCACTGATTTAAAATATGTATCAAAATAATTTATTCAAATTTCAAGTTGTAATATTTCCTCGGATGTTTTTAAAGAACAAGATTACTTAAATTCTCATTAAGAAGGAATCATGGGGGGGAACAGAGGATCTTACATGAGTGCTATTTGTTATTGTTTTTATGAAACGAGTCGACTTAAATAATATGACGCGAGGCTCTGCCAAGCGTCATATTCGTTTCAGTCGACGAGTTTCAAAAAAACAATAACAAATAAGCACGAATGTAATATTCTATTTATCACATAACACCACAAATAAATTGTTTTCAATCTTTAGATAGACAAATCTTTCCAAAGTGACCGAAGTTCACCCCGAAGTTCTAATGCATACTTCCATTGAAAAAAGTAGTCCCTATCAATAACCTTTTGATTTTATACAAAATTAGCAACAAGGCACTTATAACATTTCATTTATCGAGATTTATTCTCTTTCAACAATATTTTTAATAAATGCCGAAATTCAGAACAATTGTAAACAATATGCTGTCATTTAAAGTGACGTCACATATGAACACAAAAACAGCACACATGCTGTGATTCGGCTATTTATGTTAACTAGTTACATATGATATTTATGTCACTGCTTTATGTCACTCCTGGAGTTCAAGTTATGTGATAAAAAATAGTTATTTTATTGCCTTGCTCTTTTATTTTGCAGAGAGTGGTCATTACAATGCCCCACCACCAATATCATTGCGAGAATCCCAACAGAATGTTCCTGCTAGCAGTAATTACGTGACATTAAAGCGATCTGCCTCCAAGATCTCTAAGTCTGATTCAAGAGAATCTCCAGCAAGTGATAAAGGAGAAGAGGCTGTGAAGGTGATTTAAATTAAACCCTTTCCCATATACAATAAATGTGTAGCACGCATATTGGAAAATATCTAGGCAAATATATGGAAAATACTAGGGATGGGAACGAATATTCGAATACGTTTTTTGAATAAGAATGACTTATTTAAAACAGAGTTATCATCATTTCTACTTTACTTTGCTCAGTACCAATGACTTATTTAAAACCCGAGTTATCATCATTCCTACTTTACTTTGCTCAGTACCAATGACTTATTTAAAACCCGAGTTATCAACATTCCTACTTTACTTTGCTCAGTATTAATGACTTATTTAAAACCCGAGTTATCATCATTCCTACTTTACTTTGCTCAGTACCAATGACTTATTTAAAACCGAGTTGTCATCATTTCTACTTTACTTTACTCAGTACCAATGACTTATTTGGAACCGAGTTATCATCATTTCTACTTTACTTTGCTCAGTACCAATGACTTATTTAAAACCGAGTTATCATCATTTCTACTTTACTTTACTTAAAGCCAATGACTTATTTAAAACCCGAGTTATCATCATTCCTACGTTACTTTGCTCAGTACCAATGACTTATTTAAAACAGAGTTATCAACATTCCTACTTTACATTACTTAAAGCCAATGACTTATTTAAAACAGAGTTATCAACATTCCTACTTTGCTTTGCTCAGTATTAATGACTTATTTAAAACCGAGTTATCATCATTCCTACTTTACTTTACTCAGTACCAATGACTTATTTAGAACCAAGTTGTCATCATACCTACTTTACTTTGCTCAGTACCAATGACTTATATATTGGCACTGAGTACAGTAGGAATGATGATAGCTCTGTGTAGTAATGAATTCGAAGGATCGAAATTCTTTTGTCTGGCATTTGTCATGGGCATGGCCAATGCACTTAATTACCTAATGTGTCATGGTTATAAGTCGAGTAAAATTCAATATTGTAGCTTCAACATAACGATTTTTACTCCTTGTGTAGATTAAGTTCCACAATCCTGTCAGTATGTTCACTCTCTTCTTAAACAATTTCAAATAATGAAGGCCGATTTTCATTTATCATTAGTGTTAATGTTACCATTTTCCACTGACAGGAGTCTCCAAAAGAGAACAAGTTCATCCAGAGTAAACACAAGGAACATGGTAAAGAAAGTCCAAGACCTGAATCTATTGATGAAAGAAAGGAAAAGTAAGTATTTTATTGACTTGAATGTTAACTAATATTTTTGTGAGCTCACCTGGCGATGTAGTACTTAGTGGTGTGTTTTGCGACCCCCCATAGTCGGTGGTTCATTATCTGTTGGCCATCCTTTAACCCTTTCCCACATACAATAAATCTGCAGCAGACAACTTTGAAAATACCTAGTCAAAAATATGGGAACTCTATAAATGAAATAATAATCATTTAATTAAGTTGAACACATTGTGACAAAAAGAGAAATTGCTCATTATGAGCAATATTCTTTTTGCCACAATGTATACAAAGGTTGTCCACTGCAGAGGTGTCAGAAAGTGTACGCATGTGGGAAAGGGTTAAAGTCCCTCCTTCAAAGTACTGGGATCATGGGACACCCCCTACAGAAGTTTCCTGGAACAGCCCTTAATTAATACCTATGTATAATGATTCTGCAGCAGACATCTTTAAATATCTTTAAGCAGAAAAGGAAAATTCTTTATGTAGCAAAGGGCTAAATAGAAGGTGTATGTAATTTCTTCCAATATTGATATTAATCTCTCAAGATATCAGTTTAATTTAAATATACTTTTAATTGACACAGGAAATCCTCTATTTCTGAGACCCCAGAAAAGCAAGAGGTTAGGGAAAGAAAGCCTGACCGTGGAGATAGAGACATTCGGGACAAGGGTGATAGAGCTCACCCACCTGCAAAAAGAATGAGGGACGATATGAGGGATAATAGAGAGCGCTATGACAACAGGTCAAACAGTGCACCAAGGGGTCGTGAGTTTGTCCGCGGGGCCACCAGGAGTCGTGGGCGGGGGGTAACACGAGGTAGTAGGGGTATAACAAATGAGCGTGGGAGATATGCCAGTCGAGGCGGTAGTGGAAGGGGTCGTGAATATAGACCCTATGATAATTATTCAGAAACAAGAGTTGATAAGAGTAAAAGGTCTCCAAGTTATGCAGATCAAGCAAAACCCTTTGTGATGGGAAAGTGGGGTGAGGAGAATGAACAAGTAGAACCAGGTGAAGATAAACGTAGAAGAGAAAAAGATGAAGAGAGTGATGTATCAGTTGAACTCTCAGGATCTCTCAGTGATTCTAGTGTGAAAGAACACTCAAAGGACAACAGTAAACCTGCCGATGGGAATGGGAAATCATCCCACATCAGACGGGAGAGAGATCCTAGAGATAACAGACACTACCACAGAGATTACCACTATGACGACTATTCATATAATAATAAAGATGATCGAGATCAGGAGTACAGAGGTGGATTTCAGCCCAAGGGTGAACCCTCACGTAGGGGAAGAGGTATATATAGTCTCTTTTCTTTTTTTAAGCTCAACTCTGCATGAAGTGCTCAAGGTGGGCTATTGTTATCACATGTTGTCCCTTGTTAACACTCAACAAGCAACATTTTACATCCAATCTTCATGAATGATTATCAGAACATGCATCTCCATCAGATCTTTGCCAAGTTGGAAACCAGGGTCATCTTGGGTCTAAAACTAGGCCACAAGGTCAAAATGATTTTTGAAGGAAAATCTTTTTAACACTTTGGAAGCCTTATTTTTAACTTTAGCATGTTGAAATTTTGTCAAAATAATTGTCTTGATGATATCTAGGTCAAATTGAAGTAAATTTTGTTTACACTAAAGATCGTAATGTTTGCTCCAGTAGCTGGCTGGAATGTTTGTCTTGATCATATCTAGGCTTAGTTCAAATATAGGTCATGTCCAGTCATAATTAAGGTCACTAGTCCCAATAGAGGAAAACGCTATAGCTCATATAAACTCAATATCATGGCACTGAAATACTTGTGGATTACTGCTCTATTGTCTGTCAATTATGCTTTTACTTTTGATACCGAGATTATCAAGCACAACATGTTTTTCTTTGAGCACTTGTCAGATCTACTGTGTTTTGTTATGCCAAGTTTTGTTTTGGAATCGGCAATCATTAAGAGGAGGAAGCAGGACTGAAAGATGTGATTGTATTTTAAAGGTGGATCAGCATACAGAGGTTCAAGAGGAAACGCACCCCCTCCTCGCAATGATAGGCGCTATAATTCAGCCCCTCCCCAAAGGGGAGGGTTTGGTAGACCACCACCCCAAAGAGACACCAGAAGGATGGATGATGATAGAGGAGATCGAAGGTAGGATTTTTAGCAGCTTGGTTATTTTTATGAATGAAAAAGTATGGAATGCATAAAGTATAAAAAATCCATGGGATATTTGTAGACATTTTTGCTTCATTCTTAGCAGCCAGTCGAGTTTATGTCATGGCGAATTGTCCATTGTGTGTGCGTGCGTCTAAACTTTTTGCTTCAAACGACATCTCCTCCCTAACCACTTGGTCGATTAGGAAGAAACCCTTCATAGGAAGGTCCGATTTTCAAATAATTTTGTAGAAATGTTCCTAGGGTGACCCATCCAGTCGAGGCACTGGTTATGGTGGAGTGCCCTTGGGCAAGGCACATTTTCTAGCCTAGTTACTGGTTTGTTTACTCGGGGATCATGAATAATTGAATTTAAATGCGCACTAAATGACCTTGGCTGTCGATGCGCCATAAAACAATATACATTCATTCCTAGGGTGACCCTCTTATCAGATTCCTTCCAGCCATGTCGATTGGTAAAAAAACTTGGCCACCAGGGGAGCATGGCTGTTAGGGGACTTTTTCCTAATGGTAGTTGAGTTATACTAGCCCTCTTGGGCCTCTTCTTTTCTTTTACAACAAATATTTGTGGTGTACCTTTATTGATGTAAATTTCATGTTTTCAGAAGAGATCGCAGGGCCGAACGAGCAACAACTCCACCAAGATTTGCTAGAGGTAGAGGAGAAAGATCAAGAGGTTTTGACAGAGGACGTGGTGGTGGTGGTGGTAGAGGTCGTGGTCGGGGTGGGGTAATGACTTCTGGGTCGGGTAAGGCTCCGTTGACTAAACAGAATTCTTCCGATATGGCCAATGAGGAGTGGGAGACTGCATCAGAAAGCAGTGATGTGTTGGACAGACGGGATTCGAAAAGCGATTTGAAAGACAATAGAGTTGACAAGCGGGATCCGAAAAAGAGTTTCTCAAGTCAGCGGCCACAGATTGACAGACAGAATCGGCGTCCATCAGAACAGAGAGGGAAAAGTGACCGTGATCATCCAAAAAACTTGCATAAGGAGAGGATCCCTAACTCCTCGTTGACAAAAAATGGGTACACTGGACCTCAATCAAAAAACGGGCAGGGTGGGGGCAAGAGACCTCCACCGAATAATATCAACAAAAGAGAGAAGGAGAACACAAACCAAGTGTTTAGGCTGGATGAAGTGGTGCCAAATGATCAGACTGCCATTAATAATGCAATAAATAGTACAATGAATGAAAAGTGAGTTTCAAATATTGTAACATAGCTTGCATGATATTTATTACATAGCTGTGTTTCCTTTCAACATATTGTAAGATAGACTACAGTTACAAAGAGTTGGAAAACAAAAATATAATATATTTTTTAAGTCTTAAGTAAAATAATTGTCAGTCAGTTTCATTTCTTTTTTGGTGTGACAAATTATTAAGATTCTTATAAAACCAAAACCAATGAAAAATAAAGATGATTTGAAGGAAGAGTACTAAACATTGTGTAAAAAGAGATATTGATCATCATGGTACATTTTTTCTTTCCTAACAATGTTGTCCGAACTTGTAAGCTCCAGATGAGCTAAAAGATGTGCTGATGTGGACTTAATAAGTGTGTAGCAATGTTTTTTAGCTCACCTGAGCATGAAGTGCTTACGGTAAGTTATTGTGATCGCCTTTTATCCAGCGTCCGTCAAGATCTTCTCCTCAGTAACCAGTGGGTCAATTGGGTCAAACTTCACAGAAAGCATCCTCTCAATGATCTCACCAGAATTCCATCAAATGTTTGGGATCCATCCAGAATTCTGGTTTCCATGTTAACGAAATGAAAAAAACTTAAATTTTTCTTTTCCAAAACTAGTTGGCAGATTTTCAAATAATTTTGTTGGACTGTTCCTTGGGTGACCCTCTATCAGATTCCTTCAAGCCACATGTTGATTGGTTGAAAATCATGGCCGCCAGTGGGGTGGAGATATTTTGAATTATATGGCTATAGTGAAAAAATCTTCTACTCAGAAAGTGTATGGATGATTTTCAAATAATTTTGTAGAAATGTTTTTAGGGTGACCCGCCAAGTTGATTGGTCGGAAACTTTTATGGCTAAAGTGAAAACAAAAAAATCAGGTGAGCGTGCCAGGGCCATCATGGCCCTCTTGTTTCCATTTTCTTGAAAAGAAAGATGACATTTACTTTATTTATTCAGTATTTACTATTAAATTTCAGATCTAGAGACTTGACTGATGTTTCAAAACCATTAAAGATTGAGAAAGAGAGGAAAGATGCCCTAGCTAACATAGACATTAATAACTATGCAGGTATGTAGAAACTTTCACCTACATAACAAAGGGATGTAGCTAAGAGGAATAAGTAACTAAGTTGATAACTAAAATATCTCCCTTCCTAACATTTCTAGCAAGTAAAACTCATAAATTATTGAAGATATGAAAATAACAAAGATATTTCCTGGAAGTTTAAACATTCTTTTATTGCACTAGATAACAATATTTTAATACATTACACGTATTGATAATATTTTATCCTTATGAATATTGTCAGTCTATTAATTTTAGGAACAAATTTAATACAAATCAGAAATCACAATACCTGTGTAAACCAGTCATTATTCAAAATACAAAGAAATTCCAGTTAATCAATGTATATCTAACTTTAGTTGAACTTTTAAGCTTTCAGAATATGTATGTTCTGTTTATGTGCCAAATGTAACTTCAAAGTTTTATTTGCTACAAAATGTGAACATTTTGACAATATTATTTCTCCATGTGATATTTTAACCAGATAACAGGTGTTCAGGTGGAGATGCTTATCCCTCTTATCTACGTCCCTGACATAACCAAATACTTTAAAATAGTTGATAATAAGTTTTATTACGATGAGATATCGAGTTCTATCAGTGAGATATAAACCATATCGCCCACAATGTGAGTGATATAGGTATGACGTCATTTGTACTACGTTATGACGTCAAACCGCTGACGTGACATCATTTTCCTAGCATTCGGTCATGTTATACTACACATGCTACAAGGTACACTTAATGGGTATATTATTTTTTCATCAAAGAAAATTTGTTTGTTTTGAGTGTATAAGGAATATATTTCAACTGGAAGTGAGATATATTCCATACTCAAAACAAACAAATATCCTCTATAGCATTTCAACTGACTCGCTGGTGCCAGGATAAATGGACCAGAAATACTTTCAACTTATCAAGGAAAATGCTGTTTGTTTTGAGTATGGAATATATCTCACTTCGAGTTGAAATATATTCCTTACTCAAAACAAACAAATATCCTCTATAGCATTACAACTGACTCGCTGGTGCCAGGATAAATGGACCAGAAATACTTTCAACTTATCAAGGAAAATGCTGTGATATAACTGAAAATTGTTGAAAGAGGTAAAACACCATGCAAACAAACTAATAAAATAGGTAGAGTAGTAAAGAACAGTAAGCAGCAAGTGCAAATGTCTCCATTTTTTACTGAAATAACTAAAACTATCAACAAACAAACTGTTTTAAAGTTAACCCTTTCCCACTTGTAGCTGACGACTTTTAAAAACATTGTGACAATGAGCAATTTCACTTTTTGCCACGATGCTTTTAATAGAGATTTTCCATGATTCTGTAAAGTAGTTTTTAAAGTCATCTGCTGCAAATTTTTTGTATTTCGGAAAGGGTTAAATTTCCATTGGTCTATATCAAATAAAAAATAGAAATCAGTTCCTATGACGATTTTAAAATAGATCTCCTTATGAAAATATAATGTTTGAAATATGTTCTTGTGGTGAGGACACATTGCCAGATCTTACAGGGGATATTGTGTTGACTGGTCGGTAATGACTTGATCAGTAATGACTGAAGTCTGCCCTGTTTGCAAAGTACTGGAGGTCAGTTTTCCCGATACTGATAACAACTGAAAATGTAGCTAATTTTTACTATATTATAGATACTTTCTTTAACATTGTTAGAAAACTTGAATGAGGTAATGTATGTGATTATGTATTAAGTCACAATTTATTCAAATCTTGTTATTCATACTTGTAGTTTTTAGTTATGATTTCATTTAGCTGTTCATGCTAGGTAAAAACACTATTAACATAATAAAATGGTTATACTATTTACAGGAGTTGTAGTAATAGATGACCAGCCAGAGGTGACCATAGACGATCCAAACTTTCTGTTTGAAAACAATGATGGATTTCAGGAGGTTCAGTCTAAAAAGGCCTTGAAGAGTAAGCAGAAAGCACAGGAGGCAGAATTGAGAAAGCATTCAGAACAGCAAACCCAACAGAAGAAGAAAGACTTGGGATCTAAGGTAAAAGTTAAACCCCTAAGAAATACCATTTCTGATGCCTTGCAGAGCAAATGACTTTTATAAGCAATGTAGAACTAGCTCCTTTTTAGTTCAACTTTTCAAAGAAAAGGCTAGCTATGCTACTCGCCTCAGCATCCATTTCTCTTTTTTTTTCAAAACCATTACAGATATTGCTTTGAAACTTGCAACACTTATTCACCATCATTACCTCCATCAACAGACAAGAGTTCATAACTTCTGTCAAGGTTTTTGTAATATTTTATGGCCCTTTTTCGACTTAGAATTTTAGGTAAGTTTTTTGTACCTGAATTCACTCTCTTTCAAAACCATTACAGATATTTTTGTTTTGCCTTTTACTGCAAAGAGTTTTCTTTCTTTGACTAGCACTAAAAAAGTTTAGCATGCTGTCTTTTGGCGGCTCTTGTTATCTAAGTTATCAAGAGCAATGTTATTAGGAATCAAATGGTATTAATCTTTTGCCCTTTTTTTAATAGAAATATATGATGTCAGGCATTTTTCAAAAGAATAATTTAATCACTCATACTTTTTTTTCTATACACTTACTCAAGCAAAAGTTTGAAGTGTAACGCTTAAATCACTGTATGACAGATGTACTTTGAATAGCAAAGATTTTAATGTCATTTGGTATGCATGATGATCATAAATTGTAGATATACCAAACTCTAATTGGAAAAACCTGTAGAGGCAAATCTCCCTTGAACTTAAAGCACTTTCAGTGACAACTTTAGTTGTTTTTTTTTTGTTTTTTTATTTCAGAGACATAAAACGACTAAAAGAAAAGGCGAAACCTTTAATTTCTCAGCATTACACCTTATACATGATCCACAAGGTAAATTATTCTTAACCATACATGTCTTATACATACTTTTGGATATCTTTGCAGTAGAATAAATTTTAAAAAGATTGTGGGAAAAATGAAAAACAGCTCTAATTAAGCTATTTACCCTTATAAAACAAAGTATTGGTCTTCCTTTTGAATGACGGACAAGCCAATCAATACAACACTTGTGGTGGGAGGGCGGCGTCCACACTTTGTTAGATCTCTAAGTTGAACAGTTTCATTCACCAACTTGTTGAACATGTTTGTGGACATAATGTCAGGGCCAAGGCATTTTTTGATTATGGCTTCTGAATTATTCGAAATTGGCCAAATTAGACTTGTCCGCTCTCTAGGTTGAACAGTTTTCATGTTTGTTTACATAATGTCAGGACCATGTTCGATAGCAGGTACTTTTGGGATTATGGCGAAACAGACCTTGCCTGCTCTTCAACTTTAAAAGTTCTTGTCCAATTTCCATCAAACTTGCTGCGAATGTTTACTGGTATAAGACCTTGGATGCAATAAAAAAAGAAATGGCTAAATTACTCTAGATTTATGCCTCCCTGAAGGGAGAAGTTGTGGGAGTTTTAAGACCAGTATCATTTTCGACGGTCAATATCAAATCAATGAATTGTTTTTGATTTTTGGTACTTTCTGTGTAACATATACGGTTACATAAAAAATTGTTAAAAAGACTTTTGGATCTATAGCTTACTTAAAAAAAATCAGTCATTGAAGTGTTTACAATTAATAGATTTATGTTCAAATTTGTTATACAGGAATGAGTGAGAAACTTTTCCGCCAGCTGGAAACAACAAATGAAAGATTTGAAGTTAAACTGTTAATGGTAGATTTGACATCAAGATTGATTGGCGTACATCAGGTATGCTGAATATTTTATTGGTGAATTTGGTTTTTTCTTTATCGTAGATGTGTCTGTGTTGTCGGACATATTTTTCTTTAAACATCTCCTCTCTTAGCACAGGGCCAACTTTATATTATAAACATCATCTCCTCTTAGACTGGTTGACAGTTTATATTATAAACATCTTCTCCTTTAAGACTGGTTGACAGTTTATATTATAAACATCTTCTCCTCTTAGACCGGTTGACAGTTTATATTATAAACATCTCCTTTTAGACTGGTTGACAGCTTATATTATAAACATCTTTCCTCTTAGACTGGTTGACAGTTTATTTTATAGACATCTTCTCCTCTTAGACTGGTTGACAGTTTATATTATAAACATCTTCTCCTTTTAGACTGGTTGACAGATTATATTATAAACATATTCTCCTCTTAGACTGGTTGTCATATTTCCAAATTATTAGTCCAATATTAAATACTACTATTTCATTTACATAACTGCAAGGGCATATTTCAATTGGCTTTGTGGATTGAAACAAAATAAGTTGAGGCTTATTTTAAATATACTATGGTATGACAGTAGTACAAATAAAAGTATATATATATATAATCATAATATATTTTAACAAATTTGAGGTGGGAATAAAACTTTAGAATGGCTCATAGTGCTAAACATGCATTTTAGTTGGCAGCGAGTTGGCTTTCCTTGCCATTTTTATCTTGACAGTTAATGCCTGAAAAGTCTATCATTATCTCGTAAAGATAAACCTATTAATTATGCCACTGGGTGCTAATATTATCTCAATGAGGTCTCGAAGCAGTCTGTGTTTCATTCACAATGAAGTAAAGTTTGTAGATTTTTGTTTTATTTGTCATTCTTTTTATTTCAGCTGTTTTTGTTTAATTTCTACCCCTATATACAACGCTATTTACAACCACATCAGCTAGGTAAGATAAATCACTTCTTTATGCAATTCAATTTACCATCCTTGATTGTTGTGTTACCTGCTTTACGGATCACTTCCCCATCCTCTGTGCCTTTATAAAAGGGAGTAATGGCTGCCCTCCTTGGTGCTCTGGTATGCAGCGCTTAGCATTTTGACTGAATGGCTGGTATCAGGAAAAACGGACCATACCCAGGAAATGCTGTGATATGACTGAATAATTGTTGAAAGCGGCAAAAATCCATTGATTCTTCTGTTCGTCAACGCTATCACTTATTTGCATAGGAAAAAGACACCTTTGTTCCTTTAAAACACTCTTGTTTGTATTTGTAGGAATGTCTGTACTTCATATTTATAGATGAATAGAGAGCAGAGTTGACTTAGATTATAGATGAATAGGGAGCAGAGTTGACTTAGATTATAGATGAGTAGAAAGCAGAGTTGACTTAGATTATAGATGAGTAAGGAGAAGTGTTGATGTAGATTATGGATAAGTAAGGAGAAGTGTTGACCTTAGATTATAGATGAGTAGGGAGAAGTATTGACTTAGATTATATATGAGTAGAGAGAATTGTTGACTTAGATTATAGATGAGTAGAGAGAAGTGTTGACTTAGATTATAGATGAGTAGAGAGAAGTGTTGATGTAGCTTATATATGAGTAGAGAGAAGTGTTGACTTAGATTATAGATGAGTAGAGAGAAGTGTTGACTTAGATTATATATGAGTAGAGAGAAGTGTTGACT
>JAUELF010000011.1:916892-933465 GCA_031471495.1 Clinocardium nuttallii
AATGAGACCATGTGTGTCAAGTAAACCATTGTTCAATAAACCATGTGTGTCACGTAAACCTTTAATCAATGAGACCATGTGTGTCAAGTAAACCATTGTTCAATAAACCATGTGTGTCACGTAAACCTTTAATCAATGAGACCATGTGTGTCAAGTAAACCATTGTTCAATAAACCATGTGTGTCACGTAAACCTTTAATCAATGAGACCACGTGTGTCAAGTAAACCATTGTTCAATAAACCATGTGTGTCACGTAAACCTTTAATCAATGAGAACATGTGTGTCAAGTAAACCATTGTTCAATAAACCATGTGTGTCGCGTAATACTTTGTCAAATGAGACCATGTGTGTCGCGTAATACTTTGTTCAATGATACCACGCGTGTCACGTTAACCTTTTTTAAATGAGACCATGTGTGGCACGTAATACTTTGTTCAATGAGACCATGTGTGTCCCGTTAACCTTTTTTAAATGAGACCATGTGTGGCACGTTATTCTTTGTTCAATGATACCATGTGTGTCCCGTTAATCTTTTTTTAAATGAGACCATGTGTGGCACGTTATTCTTTGTTCAATGAGACCACGTGTGTCCCGTTAACCTTTTTTTAAATGAGACCATGTGTGGCACGTTATTCTTTGTTCAATGATACCATGTGTGGCACGTAATACTTTGTTCAATGAGACCATGTGTGTCCCGTTAACCTGTTTTTAAATGAGACCATGTGTGGCACGTTATTCTTTGTTCAATGATACCATGTGTGTCCCGTTAACCTTTTTTTAAATGAGACCATGTGTGGCACGTTAACCTTTGCTTAATGAGACCATGTGTGTCATGTTAAGATATCGTTTCAGAAAAACCATCAGTTCGTGACTTATGCTGCCAAGGAACACTTGAAAGTGTCATTTTTAGTTCACCTGCTATTTAAAAGATGCATTATGAGTGTTGAATGTAAAAGGACAACATCTCTGTTTTATCGAAGAAGGATTCAACTAGACAAGATAAATAGTGTTATTTTTCGATGCACAATTCATGGTTGAAAGATGTTTGCTGATTAGCACTGTATGTGGTAAACAGTACACACTAAGCATTTCCCACATACAAACACGTCTTGACGCATCTGTAGCAGAATTATGACAAAAGAAGAAATAGCGCACGATGAACAACTTCTCCTTTTGCCATAATGTTTTCAACTCCATTCATTTATAACACTTTCATTATGAATTATATTATCAATATTTTTTATCAAGACGTTCTCAAAGTCGTCTGGTGCATATTTGTTGTATGTAGGAAAAGGTATTATTCGTGAAAGGGCACAGAAGAACGTACTTTCGTAATGTTAGCACTAGCCAAGTTTGACATCAGATCTGTCTGCTTTTCCCATGTGTAGCTCCTGATCAGACTGTGCGGATACTGTCCGGGTTGGCTCTGGTTGAACAACTATGAAAAACAGGGTGTTTTGTAGTTTAATGTCTAATATATGAAGGTCAGGTTTTTCCGTTATATATCGAAAGAAGACCCATAACTTTGACAGTATCAGTTTTGCCAGCCAGCACATACCCCCACCCCTATTCAATAACTTATACCATGAGAGTAGCAGTTTTGCCAGCCAGCACATACGCCCACCCCTATTAATAACTTATACCATGAGAGTAGCAGTTTTACCATCCATCACATACGCCCACCCCTATTAATAACTTATACCATGAGAGTAGCAGTTTTTACCAGCCAACACATACCCCCACCCACTATTCAATAACTTATACCACGGAGGGATTTAAGCTATGAATCAGAGATTTTGAAAAAAATCGTACAGTTCCAAAATATATTTTTTCTTTTTTGAACAGTAAAACAAAATAAGTTTATGATCTTTACTGGCAAATATTTCTCATGTTTGATGCCTTTATACGATAGATTATAATATGACATTATGTAAATGAATATATCGAGAGAAACAAAATAAACATTATGCAATATGTTTAACTTTTATTTATTTGGCTTATGCATTATCACTCTTTTTTCTTGTTGATAAAAGAGATTTGTTTAAACACCAGCACGCCTTTAACGCATTGCCTTTTATTGCTAGAATCTTTGAAATTCAACACTTTGGTCATGCGACTGTATTATATAAAGCGTTTCTCATTGACATGTGCCTGTATTAGGAACCATTTATCCTTTGAATATAATCATGTATTAGGAAACGTTTAACCTCAAGAGATATGAACGCTTCTTAAGAGTGACATGCTGTAATACTACAATTTAATCGACTAAATAATTAAATGATTGCTCAATTGTACATTCGTACACCGTTCTACAAAGACTTATGAGAGTAACTTGTACGGCTGGTTGTACGATTAGTTGTCGACTTGAATGACTGGCTGTTCGACAGGGTGTATGACTGGTTGCACGACTGTTTGTATGAATGGTTGTACGACTGATTGTCGACTGGTTGTAGACTAGTTGCTCGACTGGTTGTAGACTAGTTGTACGACTGGTTGTACGACATGCTGTCGACTGGTTGTCTATTGGTTGTCGACTTGAAATATTGTATGTACGACTGGGTGTATGACTGGGTATATGAGTGTTTGTCGACATGTACGAATGGTTGTACGACTGGTTGTCGACTTGAATGACTGGGTGTACGACTGGCTGTACCACTGGTTGTACGACTGGTTGTCGACTTATATGAATGGTTATATGTCGTGATGAACGACTGGTTGTCGACTTCTATGACTGATTGTCGACTTGTACGAATCATTGTAGGACTTATTGTTGATTTGTATGACTTGTTATAACACTGGTTGTCGACTTGTAACACTGGTTGTACGAATGGTTGTCGCCTTGTATGACTGGTTGTACGACTGGTTGTCGACGTGTACGACTGGTTGTATGACTGATTGTACGACTGGTTGTCGCCTTGTATGACTGGTTGTACGACTGGTCTCGAAAAGAGAAGTTCATGATCAGACTAAGTGAAAGCGCATATATACATGTATCTAGATAGTCGTTGGTAACAAAATGTTGAAGGTCAATGCCCGTTCAGGACAATTCACCTTTTTGTAACACATTATTTGAAGAAGTCTCCTATTGCTAAACAAAGGTTTCAAATGACAAGGGTTAAGCAACATAATTGTGCGTCCCTATACATAAAGGATATGTACCTTAAATAGTTCACTTGATCCTGCTCTAGATTTCCTCATTCGATACTATCAATACCTTGATTTGTCAATATGATTCAATTAAGAACAACCTTTGGAATAAAAAGGTCATAAAATATACGAGAACGAGGTTTTTACTGTCGTAATGTGTTTTTTAACACGGTTTAATCCCTTTCCGCGATTCAATACACCAATTTTCTAATTATTTATGTTTTATTATGAGAAATTGATGGTTTGCTTTACATTGATTGGATTCTTCTTTCCTAGCAATATGTTTTCTTCTTTCCTAGCAATATGTTTTCTTTTTGCAAGAGCTGAAAGTTTGTTTCATTCTTTTAGATATACTTTTTATTTGAAAAAGAAAAGAGACAGAAACAACTGTATTCGTTTTTAACATGAAATTTCCCATGCATATACAAAGGCAATTGATCCAATCTACATTTTCGTATTAACCATTTAGCTTATATGATTGATGTTTGAGAGTGGTCTACTTCATGAACACCAACATGTAGCATAGAGACAACGGGAAGGTTTACCACGTTACAGATGAACACCAACATGTAGCATAGAGACAACGGGAAGGTTTACCACGTTACAGATGAACACCAACATATAGCATAGAGACAACGGGGAGGTTTACCACGTTACAGATGAACACCAACATGTAGCATATAGACAACGGGAAGGTTTACCACGTTACAGATGAACACCAACATGTAGCATAGAGACAGCGGGAAGGTTTACCACGTTACAGATGAACACCAACATGTAGCATAGAGACAACGGGAAGTTTTACCACGTTACAGATGAACACCAACATATAGCATAGAGACAACGGGAAGGTTTACCACGTTACACGCTCGAAAGCATCGTTGAAAGTGGAGAAATTGCTTCATTAGAGCAATTTAACAATTTCGCAAAATGTTTTAAAAGTGGTCTGCTGCTACGGCTTGAAATGTGTTCGTTTTCAGGAAAAGGGTTAATATCGACGGATCAAAACATCGTCCACACCAACATATGCATAAGACCATTTAATGTTCTATAACATCTTATATATAGTACCCTTAACCCGACTTAGACGACTACTCACACATTTATAGGCGAAAACTATTTTAAACAGTGTGGTAAAATGAAAATTTAACTTGTTTTTTTCTATAAGTAAACGGCTTTAAATATCATACGAGGGGAGTGTTGGCCCCTTAAATATCATACGAGGGGGTGTTGGCCCCTTAAATATCATACGAGGGGAGTGTTGGCCCCTTCCAACATACAACAAATCTTCAGCAGACGACTTCGAAAACATTAAGTAAAAGATATGGACACTCTATGTGGCAAAGGTACCTTAAACCGTTTAAAAGTAGCTATAAAGTATCAGATTGATAGTCATATCACGACTACTCACACCAGTTATATCACTGAAACGGGCACGACTACTCACACCAGTTCTATCACTGAAACGGGCACGACTATTCACACCAGTTATATCACTGAAACGGGCACGACTATTCACACCAGTTCTATCACTGAAACTGACACACACGACTACTCACACCAGTTCTTTCACTGAAACTGACACGACTGCTCACACCAGTTCTATCACTGAAACTGGCACGACTACTCACACCAGTTATATCACTAAAACTGACACGACTACTTACACCAGTTATATCACTGAAACTGACACGACTACTCACACCATTTATATGTGATAAGCAATACAAAACAGTGAATATGTTAGAGACTGTTTCAGCATTAAAAAGGAATACACTTTCAGTACACATATACTGTCGGTGTTGTGTTTACGCTGTTCATTACATATACACTGTCGGTGATGTGTTCACGTTGTTCAGTACATATATACTGTCGGTGTTGTGTTCACGTTGTTCAGTACATATACACTGTCGGTGATGTGTTTACGCTGTTCAGTACATATACACTGTCGGTGTTGTGTTCACGTTGTTCAGTACATATACACTGTCGGTGCTGTGTTCACGTTGTTCAGTACATATACACTGTCGTTGTTGTGTTCACGTTGTTCAGTACATATACACTGTCGGTGTTGTGTTTACGTTGTTCAGTACATATACACTATCGGAGTTGTGTTTACGTTGTTCAGTACATCTACACTGTCGGTGTTGTGTTTACGTTGTTCAGTACATATACACTGTCTGGCAACCTTTACCCGGTATATTTTCTTCTAGACTGTAGACTATCTGGCAACCTTTATCCCTTAAATTTATTTCAAGACTGTAGACTGTCTGGCAACCTTTATCCCTTAAAGTTATTTCTAGACTGTAGACTGTATGGAAACCTTTACACTTTATACATACTTCTAGACTGTAGACTGTCTGGCAACCTTTATCCCTAAAATTTACTTCTAGACTGTCTGGAAACTTTTATCCCTTATATTTACTTCTAGACTGTCTAAAAACCTTTATCCCTTAAATTTACTTCTGGACTGTAGACTGTCTGGCAACCTTTATCCGTTATATTTACTTCTAGACTGTCTAAAACATTTTATCCCTTAAATTTACTTCTAGGCTGTAAACTGTCTGGCAACCTTTATCCCTTATAGTTATTTCTAGACTGTAGACTGTCTGGAAACCTTTACCCCTTATAAATACTTCTAGACTGTAGACTGTCTGGCAACTTTACTTCTAGACTGTCTGGAAACCTTTACCCCTTATAGATACTTCTAGACAGTAGACTGTCTGGCAACTTCACTTCTAGACTGTCTGGCAACCTTCATCCCTTAAATTTACTTATAGACTGTATGGCAACCTTTATCCCTTATAGTTACTTCTAGACTGTCTGGAAACCTGTATCCCTTAAATTTACTTCTAGACTTTATGGCAACATATGCCCCTTATAGTTACTTCTAGACTGTAGACTGTCTGGCAACCTCTACCCCTTAAATTTACTTCTAGACTGTATGGCAATCTATACCCCTTAACTTTACTTCTAGACTGTCTGGCAACCTTCATCCCTAAATTTACTTCTAGACTGTATGGCAACATATGCCCCTTATATTTACTTCTAGATTGTAGACTGTCTGGCAACCTATACCCCTTAAATTTACTTCTAGACTGTATGGCAACCTATACCCCTTAAATTTACTTCTAGACTGTAGACTGTCTGGCAACCTTTATCCCTTAAATTTACTTCTAGACTGTCTGGCAACCTTCATCCTTTAAATTTACTTTATGGCAACATATGCCCCTTAAATTTACTTCTAGACTGTAGACTGTATTACAAACTTTATCCATTAAATTTACTTCTAGACTGTAGACTGTCTGGCAACCTTTATCCCTTAAATTTACTTCCAGACTGTCTGGCAACCTTTATCCATTAAATTTACTTCTAGACTGTATGGCAACCTATACCCCTTATAGTTACTTCTAGACTGTAGACTGTATGGCAACCTATACCCATTTAATTTACTTCTAGACTGTAGACTGTCTGGCAACCCTTATCCATTAAATTTATTTCTAGACTGTAGACTGTCTGGCAACCTAGACTGTCTGGTAACCTTTACCCCTTAGATTTACTTCTAGACTGTAGACTGTCAGGCAACCTTTACCCCTTAGATTTACTTCTAGACTGGCTGGCAACATTTTCCCCTTATATTTACTTCTAGACTGTCTGGCAACCTTTACCCCTTAAATTTACTTCTAGACTGTAAACTGTCTGGCAACCTTTATCCCTTAAATTTACTTCTAGACTGTCTGGCAACTTTTTATCCTTATATTACTTCTAGACTGTCTGGCAAACTGTACCCCTTATATTTATTTCTAGACTGGGCTGGCAACATTTTACCAGTATCTTTACTTCTAGACTGTCTGGTAACATGTATGCTCTTAAGTTAACTTCTAAACTGAAAATCAAATTCAGGAATAGGAATAGTGAAACAATTCATAGTGTGTCTAAGAGAAAGAGAACATATTGTTAGAAAATTGTGAGATTTTAGGTTTCAACAATTACTCGTTATATAATAACTCGGTACTCGTGCACTCTTACAAATATTTCAAGAATAGGTGTATGTGAGGGGAAGGATGCAAAGTTAATCAAAATTAAATTTTGTCTTTTAATTTAGTTTTGATTTTTTAACATGCAAATCACTTCGTTTATATGCTAAACTTTTGTTTATATACAGGGAATCGACATTTGTATTTGGTTTTCCGAAATGTGTTATGTTATAGAATTTTATTATTTCTAAACATTGCAGATTAGACTTAACCATCTTCCGCCGAGGACAAACCCCATCAGACGACTTTGAAACAAAATCTAGGCTAATACTGTAAAATAAATATATCTCGAAATGAAAATATATTTATTATCTTTTAATAGAATTGAAAATATATGCTACAAAAGTGCTTATTATGAGAAATTTCTCTTTTGTCACAATATTTTCAAAAGTAGACAGCTGCAGATACATCAACATATGTCTGCATGTTAGAACGCGTTGACATGCATGGCTAGCTGCGAGAATGTGGCGATATTGAAATTGCTTTAAAACGTTAATACATTCCCACATACAGAGGCTTTCCGACGCCTCTACAGGAGACGAATTTTGAATGAGCAATTTCTCCTTTTACCACAAATGTTTTCGACTCTTTCCATAATTATACTTTCATTTGTATTGATGTTTCATGTGTTTGCATAGATATTGTTCGAGTCGTCGGCTGTAGATTTGTCATATGTTGTTCGAGTCGTCGGCTGTAGATTTGTCATATGTTGTTCGAGTCGTCGACTGTAGATTTGTCCTATGTTGTTCGAGTCGTCGACTGTAGGATTTGTCCTATGTTGTTCTAGTCGTCGGCTGTAGGTTTTGTCCTATGTTGTTCGAGTCGTCGACTGTAGATTTGTCATATGTTGTTCGAGCGTCGACTGTAGGTTTTGTCCTATGTTGTTCGAGTCGTCGGCTGTAGATTTGTCCTATGTTGTTCGAGTCGTCGGCTGTAGGTTTTGTCCTATGTTGTTCGAGTCGTCGGCTGTAGATTTGTCCTATGTTGTTCGAGTCGTCGGCTGTATGTTTTGTCCTATGTTGTTCGAATCGTCGGCTGTATATTTGTCCTATGTTGTTCGAGTCGTCGGCTGTAGGTTTGTCCTCTGTGGGAAATGGTTGATGCAGTGGTCTTAGTGTGAATACATAACACATTTGAGTTTAATTTCTTGAGGATCTATACCGCGGATTATACAGAGGAATAAGGATTTAAAATTGGTATTTATACCTTACAAATGCATTCCTTCGAACAACTGGATTGAGGCACGTTATCACAATAGTTTATACAATGCAAGGCATGGTGGTAAATGTGTTCGAATAACTGGATTGATGCATGTTAACACAATAGTTTATAAAATACATGGCATGGCGGTAAAGGGGAAAATTGTACGAGGATAAGGGTTAATGAATCTCTTCTCTATTCATTTCAAATCGACCCCCGGGTTTTTATCCATTAGTAACCCAGGACGACAACATCAGCCAATAGAGAATGAGGCGTTTTATACCTTCTCATAAGATCATTTCGACCAATAAAAAAAGACGAACCGAGTCACAAGAAATATTTTTTTATTTCTCATTTCAGAGTGTCATCGCCAAACATCTAGGGGCTAGACAGGAAACATGTTCTCTCTATATATTACACAGCCTGGCATCACGTAGTCCAACCATTTCCCACATACCATACAATTACAGAAGATGACTTTAAACTATGTTAGACTTGGAAAATCTTTATAAATGAAAGAACACTTACTGAAAAAAATTACAAACATTGTGGCAACAGGATAAATTGCTCATTGTGATTTTTTTACCACAATCTTTTCAAACGGTCTATGCTGTAAACGCGTCCGAAAGCGTCTCACTGTATGTTAGAAAGAGTTAACCATATATACTGAAGATTTATAGTGTAATGCTGCTATATTCTAACATATCTGCAGCCGACGACGAGGTCTTAGCAAAATTATGGAACATATCTATAACATTTAATATAAGAAGAACTTTTGAAATGAGATGAACGGAAAACTTTCTCATTTTAAACAATGTATTCCCTTGCCCAAAATGTTTTTAAAATTTTCGTCTGCTGCAAGATGTGTCTCTAAGTGGGAAATGGGTCAGAGCCGTCCGCTTTAAAATCGTTTGTGGAAAATCTTAAGGTATATTTTAGATATAGTATGCTTTTGAACAGAAAAGCGTGGAAAGGAGAAATACCTCTATGTAAGCACGTTCTCCTGCGTCTGCTGCAGAGACACCCGAAGGCATCTGAATCCGATATGAGTTAATGGTAGATATAATCATTAGTTTTAGTGATTCGTTACTGGATACGTTATTTTTGGTCGTGTTGCGTAAGCGACAAGACCATAGTAACAAGTGAGAGTTTGAAGTCACGTGATGTAAATGCCCTTATTTACACCAATTATACCAAATATCAGTACGGTAAAAATGAAGTGCCACTTTGTTTGACCAATTAACGAATGCTACCAAAAGCAAACATGGAAAAATTAAAATAAAATCCTTTTATTCTAGCTTGAAATATAAAATAACAAGTATTATAATGTGTAAATATCATATTTGAATGTACACCTATATTATATTTGGATGTACATGTATATTATATTTGAATATACTTACGCAAATCGAACCTAAAATCTCATCACGCCTTGTTTACATGATCAAGTTAGACCCTTTCTTCAACGCTGAGCCGTTTGTTTGAACCTGACAATTGTTGAGAACGTAATGAAGAGTCTATTGTTTGTCCTTGTTCAATTTGAACGTCATAGCCATGATGAACATATGTTACTGCACGTAAACGTTTTGCTAGACTCGCATAAGGATTTACGATCCTATTTTGATGCGAAAAAACTGCTGTAATGCGGTTATAAGCCATGTTAAGTCTGACCTGCATAGAGCAGAATTTATGAATATTCATTATTTTTTGAAGGCCCTGGAAATATATTGCGTCATTTTATTTGCCCAGATGTGGCTCTGTAAAATATACACATACTAGTACCCTGCATTTAGAACATATTTTTAATCAGCCGTCGAAATAGCAGAATACCACATGAAAGATAAACACTTATTTTATTGCTGTTTATCGCTAATCAAGCCAAATAATCCAGCTGACCAACAGCTCTTCAGTGATATTGATACATTAAAGGCCGTAATTATGTTAATTGTCAGCTCCATTTATATATCGACACACTTTTTTAAGTGGGGTTCAGTGTTCCAGTGTTTAGCCTTGGGTCAACCAGGGACAAAATGTATTTTATGTCTCTGGGCCAACAGACTATTCAAAAACTGAGGTTAACATATGACAAAACCACCATGTTGCTTTGTTTTGATTTTTTTATCCGTCGAAAAAAAACCGGAAATACGTAAGTCCGAAAGAAACCTTAGCGAAAAACGAGTTACACTTGTGCTATTGAAAGGGAAGCGCGTTGTTTTAAAGCCAATGAGAACACAGCAAATTATTAACTCCAAGAATTAAACACGCGTCTATAAATATATTCTGGATTTTCCGGATTTTTTTTTGCATCAAATCCGAGAAGGCGAGACACCCTCAGCCTGAAGTCTTGTTTGCTTCAGCATCTTGAAATTTTGTCAGAATGTTTGTCTGAATTATATCTAAGTCACGATTGAATGTGTGTCATATTGGGTCAGAAACTAAGTCAATAAATAAAAATATTGTTCTAACTCCAGAGGCGGCATTTTAAAACTTTGTAAGGATGTTGTTGGTTCTATCATTCATTCACTCACTCAGCCATTCTTTGTCTTTAACATTGGACAGCTGTTAAGCCCATTATTTAGAGGTCTTCCCAAACAATTTTAAATGTCAATATCCGACATTAACATTGGACAGCTGTTACGCCCATTATTTAGAGGTCTTCCCAAACAATTTTAAATGTCAATATCCGACATTAACATTGGACAGCTTTTACGCCTATAGAGGTCTTCCCAAACAATTTTAAATGTCAATATCCGACATTAAACAAGACAAAGGATGAGGCAGGTAATCATAAGGAAAATCTCTTTAATAAGAATAGATATGAAAATAAAGTGGCAAAAGGAGAAATTGCTTATAATGAGCAATGTATATGTCCTTTAACACCAATGTTTACAAAAGCTCGCGCTACAGATGCGTCTGAAAGCGTCTGTATGTAACAGTGTTGTTGAATCGGTATTAGTTTTACAACACGTAAGGAAAAAGTCAGCATTCGATGGCCAGACATTCTATTGTACAAATAATGTTTGACGTATATATATTTTCGTCGTTGTTCATTTTATACACGGCATCCTTAAAAATGTTAGGTTTTAGTACGAAAGTACTACATATCAACATCACATTGGGTGTTAACATACAAATACAACACCAACACTATCGTTAATTACAATAAAGTACATGCTAATGGGTTGCCGAATACAATTTGGCTTGTTAAAGTTGTTACTTTTGTCAACACTTTTTTTCTTTGTATTTCAATAATGTTGAAATATGGTCGTTTCAAGACGTGTTTATATTTTTACTTTTAGACTAAGCCTGGTCGTTTTACAGTTTGTATTGAACTTTATATTGTAGTTTACACAAAGGATACAATGGAGCAGACAGGTGGAGCAGATACACCCATAACGATTAATAAGAACAGAACGTAACAAATAGAGGTCAAGGATAAATAAGCGGTGATTGTCCAAACGCAATTCTTGTCCGATGTTTTAACCAAGAACTGTGTATGGACATCAGTGCTTGCAATTTTACCATCGATTTCCTCAAGGTCGCAGCTTCTTTGTCCAGTTCAACCTCATGGATTCCCGGTCAAGTTGAAGGTCTATTATTTATTGATCTGGGGAAAATGTCGGGGTAAATATAAAGTATTCTTGGTCAAAGTGAAGCTCAAAGAATGTATTGGCAAAGAAGATCAATGAATCGACCAAAGATTTGAAGTCGGGGCTAAAATCAAGGAGATTCATAGTCAAGGTGAAGGTTAATAATTTATTCAAGTATGAGTTGTCAAGTTGAAATCATTTGTTAGCTAAATATTGTATAGAATCGAAACCGTCACGTCATACGAAAACCAACATTCGTGTGCGACATGTGAAGACCAAGAACAACCTTTGGTATGTGCACTCCGATCAGGCTCTTTCATGTTGGCCATCTTTTGGAAATTGAGGGATTACTTTTAACCGCATCACACAATCCGATGCCGATTTGGTTTGGGTTTGTGTGTATTCTTGACTGTTACCGAGTCACTGCCAATAATTTGGGTGTATTTATGAACATCGTTCGAGGTTTGAATCTACTTTACTTATGCAAAATGAAAAAAACGTTTATATTTTAGATGATGACAGTTATGGAGTCATGTAATGGATGTATTTAAAATGTATATTTGACATAGCATGTTTTAGTTGATGGGTTTGCTTTTTGCAACGGGTCGTCCAGGTATGTAAATGCGAAGTTTGCTTGATGGACCAAAACATGAGTCGCGTTACAGGAAAAGCAATATTATATAAATGAATGGCATACCTACGACCAAAACTGATGTTCGAAGGTTATATAAATGAATGGCATACCTACGACCAAAACTGGTTTTCGAAGGTTATATAAATGAATGGCATACCTACGACCAAAACTGATTTTCGAAGGTTATATAAATTAATGGCATACCTGGACCAAAACTGATTTTCGAAGGTTATATAAATGAATGGCATACCTCGACCAAAACTGATTTTCGAAGGTTATATAAATTAATGGCATACCTACGACCAAAACGGATTTTCGAAGGTTATATAAGTTACTGGCATAGCTAAGATCAAAACCGATATTTGGAGTTTATATAAATTAATGAAGTCGCTACCATTAAAATACATATTCAGAGGTTATATAAATTAATAGCATAGCTACGAACAAAACACCACATCTTCTGAGATTAAATAAATTAATGGCATTGCTATGATCAAAACACATGTTCGGAGGATAAATAAATAAATGGCATATTTACGATCAAAACACATCTTCGGAGGTTATATACATACATACATTAAGGACATAGTTACGGCCAAAATGCAAAACGTGTATGGTAAGCTTTGCCGTTGGTTATGACCAGTCCGATGTAATTCAATGCTGCTTGTACAACCAGATGACAAACACGGCAGATCCTGATCAGACTGCACCTCGGGATGGTAGCTGATATTAAAGAGCTGCAGATTGGTATATGTGTATCGGGGCTCAATTGAATAGTATTCATGAAAATCAAATTCAAGAATTTCAGATTTATTAAACTGCATTGAGGGAATATATCTTGAACGATTATTAACAGATTTATGACTTGATTTTGAATATTTGTGTCGCCTGCCCTTTTGGAACGTGTACGTTGTTTGTCCGCCCGACACACTTCAAATCAAATATTACTATTTGCCCCAATAAGTTATTTTGTTTAATTGATACTGTTTGAGTAAACAGTTTGTAAGAGGAAACATATTTTGAGAAATTATAACAAACATATGAAGATGAAACATACTGGTGGGAGCCCAAAACAAGTTTGAGAAATTTTAAATGTTGAAACAATGTCAAGTACTTCTTGTGATGTTGAATTATTATGACAATTCAAGTCTTACCCTCTAAATAAATGTTACAAAAACATAAATAGTAATTCTAAGGTAAGCCAAATTCTTTTCTTTTTGTCCTTTTAAAGTGGTACATTATAAGCTTTTTATTTCTTAGACATAGACAAAACATTTATTTCGTTTTACCTGGGATCCAATTGAACGTTGCCAACATGTTTGTGAAAGTACTTAAACATCGCACATGTCCGGTTCAAGTATGAATGAGATTTCCACATGTCCGGTTCAAGTATGAATGAGATTTCCACATGTCCGGTTCAAGTATGAATGAGATTTCCACTGATATGCTCGGTTCAGTTATATATATATATATTAGATTCGCTAATGAGAGTAATTCATATATTGTCAATTTGATTAGTATTATATTGTACTGTAGTTTAATGATTTACAAAAGTTCATCATTTAAATGAGTTATAATTCCTAAGAATATCGCTCATTACATGTTTTAATTTTAATGTTTATTGTATTTCAGAAATCTGTTAATTGTACGTGTAATAAAATATGTTCTATTCTTAAATCTTACATAAATTGTTCTTTCTCACCCAAACAGATATTGCTTAACTTTTACCTTTTCCCAATGTTTATGAAATTCCATAGACCATGAGTTGTGCTTAGGCTACTAATACGTATAAGTAGTCCCAGGTTTGGTTAAGGGGATTTAAAGTTTTCAACATTACATCAGTTATATCACGGCGATAATTTAGTTATGCGTGATCCCTGGGTAATCAAACCGACGACTTAGATAGAAAATGTTCTTTGCCCAAAGGGCACCCCAAGGGCACCCCAAGGGCACATTAACTTGAATGACTGTCAAATCCGGGAGGACCGGTTGCAAATTCCCGATGCCTACTTTTGGAAAAAAATGTGTGAAAGAAGAAATTGCTCAAAACACGTAGTTTAAAACATTGTGGCAAATGGTTAAACGGCTGATTTTTGCAAATTTCGACTATGACCCCCAATGTATTTAAAAGTATTTTGCAGCAGATGTATCAAAACACACCAACAATTAGGAAAGGGTTTAGCGTGCTGCAATATTCACCGCTTCTGTTACTTTAAGTAGAAGTTTAGTCTATATCAAACAAACCTTTTGAGAAGACCAAGGCACACCAAATTGACGAAGGGGAATAACACCAATATGTGTCATGAGAGAGTTGCTATTCTTGATCGCTATTTGTCTGCATGTCATCAGCTGAATGCTTCGTATGAACGTGTCAAAGGGGAATTGTTCCAAAAAAGGACAGCTTTTATCAGTTCGGACATTTTTCTCCTTTTCTGAAGGCACAGGAGACAATGTTCTACATATAATTGATATCGTTGAACAATTTTGGAAGAAGAGCCCCTAAGGAACATTCTTGTTAAATGTAGTTGAAATTGGTCCAGTAGTTTAAGATGAGATGTTGCTTAAAGCTAAAAGTTAACTGCTGGCAAACGGACAGAGAGTGATCAGAATAGATCACATTGAGTTGATCTGATAAACCTTGTATGACTGTAATCTTGCAAGATAATTACAATACGCGCGTTTGTCCAAAAGAAGCTATATTGAAGTATTGTCTCGACGTAGTCAAAAGCCTCATCTTATTAGAAATCTACTATTCAGCAATTACATAGTATTAAGAAAGTGTCGATACTTGTCTCGTTAAATATCATGTATGTGTGAAAAACAAAGGACACGGTTGCATTTTGTCTCGCAAATAAAAAAAACTGTCTAAAAAAAGTAAAGATAAATTTCTGATCTTGGAATCTATTTAGAGCTAGACACTCTCAACAAGTAAGGTGTGTGAAGTAAGTTAAGTTTAAACTTATTTATTTTACATCGATTGCGAAACAAGCTTTAAGCTTATATTAATCATGCTCGATGTCTTCTCCGGGATACTTAACCAGTACTCGCGCCGTCCGTGTGGACAAATCACAAAGGCAGAACCCGCTCACCACGGGATTCGAACCCAGGACCTGTGTTACAAGAGGCCGACGCTCTACCTCTGTGCCACTGTCTTCCACCTGTGTGAAGTTAGCCCGTAGATCGTAGATCGTAGCCCAACCATTGTAAAAAGTTGTTGGTTTGACCTGAGTTGTAGATCGTAGTTCAACCATTATAGATTGGTTGATCTGGGTCGTATGTCGTAGCTCAAACACTCAAGACACATAGCGTATTGTTTTGTTTGATCTGCATCGTAGATCGTAGGTCGTTTATTCCAAACTCATAGAGAATGGTTGACATTGGTCGTATATCGTACCTCAACCACTCAAAACATAGAGTGAGTTGGCTGATCTGGGTCTACGATCGTAGCTAAACCACTCAAAACATAGAGTGAGTTGGCTGATCTGGGTCTCAGATCGTAGCTAAACCTCTCAAAACAAAGAGTGAGTTGGCTGATCTGGGTCTAAGATCGTAGCTAAACCTCTCAAAACATAGAGTGAGTTGGCTGATCTGGGTCTCAGATCGTAGCTAAACCTCTCAAAACATAGAGTGAGTTGGCTGATCTGGGTCTAAGGTCGTAGCTAAACCTCTCAAAACATAGAGTGAGTTTGGCTGATCTGGGTCTCAGATCGTAGCTAAACCTCTCAAAACACAGAGTGAGTTGGCTGATCTGGGTCTCAGATCGTAGCTAAACCTCTCAAAACACAGAGTGAGTTGGCTGATCTGGGTCTAAGATCGTAGCTAAACCTCTCAAAACACAGAGTGAGTTGGCTGATCTGGGTCTCAGGTCGTAGCTAAACCTCTCAAAACATAGAGTGAGTTGGCTGATCTGGGTCTAAGATCGTAGCTAAACCTCTCAAAACATAGAGTGAGTTGGCTGATCTGGGTC
>JAUELF010000012.1:10245-24156 GCA_031471495.1 Clinocardium nuttallii
TCCTAAGTCAGAATGTGCCGGCCCGGATCGCATGCTTATCTAATTTTGGTTTTCGTGCAACGGCTCATTTGTGAAAAAGCAATCGCTATATAATATGATTTATGTTTATGTTTTTTTCATTGTAAAAAAGTCTTAAAATCAGAGTTTTAAAATGGTCAAAACATTTATTTTTAAACAGAGCAACATTGCATGGAATAGAAACATTGTGGGAAATTTATATTTGTTATGGATGAGTAATTTCTCACATTATTTTCAAATGTCGTCTGTTGCAGAGACTTCAGAAAGGATGCGAAAAAGGGGGAAAAGGAATTATGAATATGAGAATATGCCTACTAGGACAAATGAGCTTCTTATTTAGCTAACCGTGTTTGACAGAATTACTCATATCCGTCAAATGGAAGTTTGTTAAATAATGAAGCGTGTGTTTATCTTCGATATTAGTGTCAAAAGTCTTCAAAATTAGCGCTTAGATAAATATTGAAATTTAGGAGAACTGACCTCTATTTGGTTAAAGTATTTCCTTCTATTTGCTCATATTCAATCTACCAGTTTTAAATTCCTCCGGAACCTTTTAGTGACAAAACATTGTTTGATACCATGAAACTAGTGCTGCAACGGGGCTACTTAACCCGTCACCCCATTTGAATATTTTAGAGTGTTCCGATCTTAACCCTTTTTCCACATACAGGAAATCTGCAGCAGACGACTTGGAAAAAATCTGGAAATCTCTATATATGACAATTTATTTATTGAAAAGAGTTGAACACTTTTTGGCAAAAGGAGAAATTACTCGTTTTGAGCAATTTCACCTTTTGTCACAATGTTTTCAAAAGCCTTCTGCTGCAGAGGCGGCAGAAAGCGTCAGAAAGCGTCTATATGTGGAATTATATTAGGAAGTGAGAACAACTCAATGCAAGTAATTCTGTCAGATGGAGAGGTAAAATCTGATCCACGGCTACATTCTGAAGTATCTCGAACGATTCTCTCACTATTTAATGCGATATTTCTCCATTTCAGACCAAAACTCATGCTTTTTTTTGTATGTTGATAACGTTTCTTACAACCGCGTTTCCGGGGTAAGTTACCAGTACTCCCGACACTAGTAGTCCGTCGTTACGCTAACTCCATACTCCCGAGCGCCAATGTATGAAAGATATGACTACAAAGTTCACAGTCTAAGGTTTGACCAGGTCGGGGATCAAACCAGCGCCATTTCCACAACCGAGGTAGACGCAATACCATAACATCACCTAGGCGGTCTCAAAACTGTTGTAATATGACAAGGAAGTAATAGTGGAGGATGTGATTTTCCCATTAAACGTTTTAAATCAAAAGTGTCGATAAAATATGCGAAATCAGCCTGTGACAACACTAAAACGCTTGTTCCCACCTTCAGACGCATTTTGCCGTAATAGCAGCAGACGACTCTGGAAAACATTCTGGCCAAGGGTGAAATTGCTCAAGTTGAGCAATTTCTCCTTTTGTCATATTTTTTTTAAAATAAGCCATATTTTATGTAGATTTTTCAGGTTTTTGTCACTATGTTTTCAAAGTCGTCTGCTGCAGATTTGTTTTATGTGGGAAAGAGTTTATGGCGCTGGGATATTTACCTTATGATCCGTTAAAATACAGCGTGATAAATCAATGGAGAAAAATGTCAACACCATCAAAATGGTTTTTGAATATTTATCTTTTTACGTTCGTCGAATATATATGTTATGTAAATAGAGGTTAAAATCTTACGACAGAGGATGAACATATATTATTTTATAACGAAACCTTGTTTTCACATGATTATGTGAGTACAAACAAAAAATGGAAAAACATATGGAAAATAATTATATGATAAATATGAAAGTATTGGGTAAAGGATACTATTCTGTATTTAAACCTTTTCATTAGATACATATGCCGTTTCTTAGTTTTCAACCGTTTCCATACAGACGCATTTTGACGTATATGCAGAGGAAAACTTTCAAAAAAATTGTGACAAAAGGAGAGAATTTGCTAATAATAAGCAATTTCTCATATTTCCACAATATCTTTCAAACACTATTCAGTAAATCTTAACAAACAGTCCTTATTTGGAACATATAACACATATATTCACAAATACCCCAACACTATCGCACATATAATAAATATGCATCAGGCGTCCATGAACTCATTAATATAACATAGTATTAACAATCATTGTGGCAATATAATAAATCGCCATCATGTGCATATTTCGCCATTTGCCACAATGTTTTCAAAGGTCGTAGATGCGTCAAAATGCGACTGCATATAAGAATGGATAAATGTTGAGTTTTATGTCACATATCGACGTAGGACAAATACCACCAATTAATCCGTTCCGTGAGAAAACCAACATTATAGCCTCTGCGTAATGTATCGACCCAGATAAGCCTGCGCAGTCCGCGCAGGCTAATCCGGGCCGACACATTCCGTCTCAAGGGATAAAGGTATAGGGTAATACTTCCTGAAACAGAAACTCCACAGGAGGAGAAAACTGTATATCCGTGTAAGCCTGCGCGGTATGCTTAGGCTGATCCGGATCGCTATTTCACGCACTGTTGGTTTTCTTGCAATTCGGCTCAAATACATACGTATTCAAGGAACAACTCGATAATCAAATATCTATGAGCGCTGATTATGTATCACAGGTCATTAGCGAATAGTGTAGGTTCAGCTTACCCCGCACATTTAATACAGTATTATCTGAACCTCAGCTATTCGCAAACAAGATATAGAAGCAATGAATCAGACAATTCTGGTTTACCTTTGAAACACGTAATCAAGAGTTTGAATACCGTTTCGGCTCCTTTTCTTTTAGAAGACCCGTACCCACATTCAACAAATCTGAAGGGAAAAAATGGTTAAAAAACAGAAAAATCCTATAAACTATTATTATATAAACACTTGATTGTTGAATATATGACAAAGGGAAATAGGTAATTGACCCAGGAAACGCCGTGATATTACTTGAAATAGTGTTGAAAGAGGCGTTAATCCGATTATTCAGATATTCGCTATTGGTCTTCCAGTAACGGGAAACGAGTCTATGCGGCGGGAAGTGAGCCAGTTACTGGGAAGATTGTTGTGTGGGTACTATTACGAGAGATCCAGGAAACTCATAGTAATGTGAACTTATCGCCGTAATATAACTGAAATACTGTTGAAAACGGCATTTAACTGAAATAAATTGATTATTCACGTAGCATGTATGCCCAATGCCCAGGCAGTTTTTTATTATCCACACTTAGGTTGGTTTTCTCGGTAGCGTCGCTGGTATAATTTATTCCAACCGCATAGTGGGCTAACTCAATAAGGTTAACCCTATACTCTTTACATGTTAGAGTTCAGCCGGAGAACTTTCGGCCCATATGGCTTACAAGAACTTCTGCTGTATTGTTTTTCGTGTGCAGCAAATAAGCAGCAGACGACTTTGAAAACTTCTTCGCAAAAATATGGAATATCTCAATAATGGAAAGAAAATAATTGGATTTATTTTGGCAAAAAGTGATTTTGTTCTATGAACTATTTCTTCCTTTTCCATAATGTTTGAAAAACTCGTCTGCTGCAGAAGCGTCAGAGAGCGTCTGCATGTGGAAACGACCAATGCATAGCTAGAAAAGAGATGTGTCAAATTTCGAGTCAATGATTCTTTGAAAAGAATGGGAAACACTGTTATGATTCATTGGTGGCATTTCGATTGCAACCCGCTTTCTTTCACTTACAAAAGAAGGGGGAGAAATACATATCAAAGAATATCAGGCGACAAAAAGGAGTTAATCGTCTGCTTAACGCTTCCATTTTCACTTCTGGCGAAAAATATTATACATTCTTTCGGAAGCGCCAATGACTCTCCCGCGTGACCTCACTTTTGTGTTGCATGATTCGATAATAGACAATAATTGTTACATTAAATTGTTCCAGGACGCGCTTCTTCGAGTGCTTCTCCAAGTGTCGTCTGCTATTATGCCGCAGACGGTGAGAGGAAGTTCGAAGAAAGACACCACAATATAATTTAGATTTTCATTATAACCAGTCTCAATTGATGCAGGCCCTCGAACTGGGCGCTGCGATCTGATTGGTGGAGACTCGACGTTAAGAGCACTTCAACTCCAATCAACAGTGAATTGTGACAAAAAGCAATCAAGGGACGCTGAAAAACCAATCAGGGGGGATATTTCATTACCAAGATTTCTCATAAGTTGATAAATCAAGTAAACTACTTAATCATTATCATATTTTGAATCTTTTGCTTCGCCATTTGTGAAATAAACTGGCTATTTTTTTAAATATTCTTTCCTTTTTTCATCATTTACCCGCCATTGTGAAATAAACTTTTCTTTATTTTTACCATCTTTTACCCCGCCATTTGTGAATACACTTTCTGCTTTTATACCACACATTTTCTATTTAAATCTGTTTATGAATATCATATTTAAATCGTTAGCAAATTGACACATGTACACATATTTATATTCAGCAGATGACTTTCAAAAGCATCGTGGCAAAGGAGAAACTACACATGATGAGCAATTTCTCCTTTTGTCAGAATGTTTTCATCTCTATTCAATAGTATTTTTTTCACTCATATACATTTTCATTATGTTTATATGCATGTGTGAAAATCGTCTGTCTGAAAATGGTTGTATGTGGGAAAGGGATTATAAGATAGTCCATGGATACGCAGTTCCACTTATGGACAAGTCAAGGTTGGTTTCCATGGAACGAAGCAAAATGCGAATGGTGATCTTCAACATTCATACTACTTTAAGAAGTTTCTCGAGCTACCCCTCTTTGACGTATGAGCGAACACGATCCCGATCAAGCTGCACCGCAAAGTAAGTTTTCGCAAAGTATCCACCATGTTAATTTATAATCTTAACCCTTTCTCTCATATACAATAAATCTTCAGCAAATCCAAAATATAAAAAAAACTCCATAATTGATAGTATGATTATTGAATAGAGTTGAAATAATTGTTGCAATTGGAGAAATTGCTCTTCATGATAATTTGTTTTATTTGTCAAAATGATTGTAAAAGTCGTCTGCTGCAGAGAGGTCAGAAAGCGTCTTAATGTCGTGAAGGGTAAAAGGTTAGTCGCATATATGGAGAATATGCATAATGACCACATTGAAGCCTTCGAGTATACTCACGTTAGTATATTGAAAACAAAGAAAAGTAACTTGTATTCGTTGCCAATTATTTTAGACAACATTCAATACCAAAGCCTAAATCCGAAAAAAAAGTTTATATGCAAACAAGACTCCATTTCACAATGTCATACAAAAAAGTATTTCAGCAAATGACAGTTCTCTCCTAAAAGGATTTCCTCTGTGTACACGGATGACGGAGGCCTGTTCGACGTCAATAGAGATGTTTCGTTATGCTTACCCCATTCACATATATACAATAAACTTGCAGCCGAAGAGTTGAAAATCTTTATATAAATGAAAGTATAATAATAACACATAAATAAAACTATCGTGGAAAAGGGATGAATCGCTCATGATCCGTACGGTTTTCAAAAACCGTCTGCATCAGAGACGTCGAAAACCGTCTTTATCAGGGACTTATTTAAAATAAAAAGCAAGCGAAGTCCAGTGTGTCTCGGACCCTGTTAGAACTATGTATGTAATTATACTTGTGTTGATGTCTAAGTACTGTTGTAGTGGCTATAGGGGCTCTCCAAACAACAAGTGGGACTGAACACAGCAAATGCAACTATAAGAGACTTCCGCGTCTTAATTTACATACAGGCGTACTAATATCTCGTAACAAGATGCAGTTACGTCGGTTTGTCATTAAGCCTACGATTTTCATCCACTCGGTTGATCCTTCAGCGGTCCTCGATGGGCCGTATCAGCCGATTTTTGAGGGTAGTTCAACACGATCTAGAGTACCCTTATATACTGTTGAATCGGGCAAATACCGAAATTCTATTTGTATATCTCGTACTGTTGAGAGCGATTTGTGTTGTAAATGGTTTCGGTTTTTTATTTCTATATTGTTTACTAATATTGCCCTCCTGTGTAATTGTAAACACACAGCGTGTACGATATTCGAGCCATCCCGCGAGAAAACCAACATGATGGCATCTGTGTAATGTATCGACCCATATAAGCCTGTGCAGTCCGTGCAGACTGTTCAGGACTCACACATTCCGTCTCATGGGGATAGAGGTATAGCGTAATAATTCCTGAAACAGAAAATCCACAGGAGGCCAAAAGTGTCTATCCGGGTAAGCCTGGGTGGCATGCTCTTGCTGATCTGGGTCGATGCATTACGCAGAGACCACAATGTTTGTTTCCATGCGGAAAGGCTCATTTGTGTACATGTATCGAGCTGCGATGGTCCAATAATGGCTTGAGCATTCGTTCAACGGGTTGCGAGTTCAAATACTGGCTCGATAATTTATTCTTTCTGATCAATGGTAAACCACATTATGACTAGCGTCATTCATCTCCCGTCAATGCACTGGCTGTGTATGTGATATAAGCTTAAAGGGCCTAAACAATAAAACTCCTGATTGGTCAATTTCGAGAATGAATTTTATTCCTATCCAATCAGTTAATTCTGAGCACAAATTCTGAGCATATATACTAGTAGTTAATTTTTATAGTTTGGATCATGCAGGGCTACATCGAATGAACATTGAAGTGGAACGATGGTGCCAGAATACTCATGGTTAGATGAACTTGCCAACATGACAAAACTGGCATACTGGTCAAAATGCGCAAATCTCCAACCAATCAGTGATTTATGTATTCTGCACGCCATGAAAACTACCCGTATGACCACGTGTTACCAGTACTGGCATATGTTTTGCTCTACGAACGCGACAATAAGTCACAGACAGTTTACTGATGTATCATCTGATAATAATATATGAATTGGAGTATATTGTATATTTTTATGTTTTTCCTTGAATACTGTTCATGAATTGAGAGTGATGTTCTGATCTTTTAGTAGTAGCACTTAATTCTCAGACTTATCATGGCTAGTGTAACCTCAATAGCTTTATTATAAAAATATCGTACAATAGCAATGATACCCTTTGAGATGTATTTTTCAAGCGTTTCTAATCGACTCTGCTTTAACTGTTAATATTTATTTATAGATAATATGCAAAAAGATCACTGACAACAATAAATGTTTCTGAAACACAATGAACGGGAAGGAAAACAAGGTTTTTTTTAAAGTATGTCAAAAAAAGGTAAAAGTCTGGGTCAAAATTTCAAACGTTTTGCTATCACAAATAATTCCATGTCTAATATACACAAAGCTTTATCTCCGATTGGTCAAATCATATGTCTATTAATAAAGGGTTTTTTAGACCTTTTTTCACAGACACACAGGTATTTTACTGCAGATGGATAATTTACTTTCTTGTTAATTTGCCATATGTGTTGTTCACTTTTTCAATTTGTATTGACCAAAGTTGTGTATTAAATGCTGATTTTGCAGAATTTAATTGAATTGAAACGAAAGAACCCCTTGTGTTCGATTCTCTGGGCAGTGCCATAAACGATGCCAAGCGGAATGGTTATACTATCGAAGACAGACTATAAAAGTGCATGTTTATAATTCTAAAGTCCTAATTGACCTTGAACTTAAAACCTCTGAAGTTCGGTTTTCGTATAACGTGGCTCATAATGAGCTTGTTCAAACAGTGTTCATGGTAGGAGAAATATCTTCACGCTACGTGGAATGGTAGATGTTTTAGGTGTCAGCCAGGGTGACCCCTTCCCACCTGGGCAAATGTAGAACTATTTGCACGAATCACTTTGAAGTGATCCGTGGCATGTCAATCGTATCGCCGTAACGTCCGTATAGAAACACACGTATGAAGTGGGTATGTTGGGCTACACTTCTAGAATTGTGTGATAATCTGTACGTTTACCTTTGTTACTTTTTCACAAAAATCGAAGGCTCGGGTGAGCTTGTGCGAATGAACAGCATGATAAGTGTCGTCACTGTGCGCAAAAGCAGGGTCCTTATGCATGACAGGTCTCAAGTTGAAAAGAGATAATATTAGCAAGGATTCGTTTACGTGATTTCTTTTGATCATCTAATATAGTGTAATTGAAAAGATATCTGAACATGTTTTTTAGACTTTTATTCGATGGTTTAATTCCAAAAAGAGTTAATTACACTATCCTTTAATCGTGTAGATAAGCCGGTTTTGAATTAAGTTGGGGTAATATTAACTTTATTCATTTTATCGTCGAAATTAGTAGTAGTATTTATCTTGATTTTTTAATTTTCGTTAAAAAGTTCAAATATGATTGATTGCAGCGGATGGGCATTTTGATCCAATTATCTCTTCGTAACTTAAACCATTAGTAATTATTATACACGTGGCTGACAGTGACAACCTCAGACAATGAATATACACACAACGTGTTTGTTGTTACTTCAGTCTTTTCGTATCTAATATTAATGCACAATTATAATAATAATGATATAAATAACAAAAGAAATAATAATGATAAAAATAACAAAAGAAATAATAATGATAAAAATAACAAAAGAAATAATGATAATACTAATTTAAAAAATAATAATATTATAATAATAACAATAACAACAGTATAAATACTACTACTACTACTACTACTACTACTACTATTACTACTATTTCCACTACTACTACTACTACTACTACTACTACTACTACTACAACTCTGCATGTAGGAAGGATTTAACTATTTCCAATATATATCAAATCTGCAGCAGACGGCATTTAAAACTTCTACAAAAATGTGTAAAACTCTCCGTAAGTATAATATAATTATAACATCATCGAGTAACCAGTACATTCTGGCGACCAAAGATTATCTTAAACATTTACCGGACCCTCCATTTACAGCAGTTGTTCATTTTTGTTGGCAACATTTTTGGTTCACACAAATAATGTAAGTTCAAAAAGTTGTTAACACGCGTGTTTTACCTCAGAGCTATCGTTCCTGTAAATGTATAACTTGGTAATCACGTGGTTACCTAAACATAATTGTACTTCTCTTGCATATTATAACTGATCTTTGTATTTGTGTATATTATATCATGTAAATAAATGTATTTTTACGTCATTGAGACATAATATTTTATCTGTATATACTTGTACTTATGTACTGACTTGCCGAATAAAATTGAGTTTAGTTGAGTGGTAAAATTATTTCCATTTCATGACATAACTTGTTTAGGTATAAAAGTGTCTCCATACATGATTGGAGTTAAATGCATTTTTAAACAGTTTTTCATTCATAAAACGGATTTATACACAGCGGCCAATATAAATATCTTCCCATTTAAAACGTATTTTTTATTATACTAAGGGAAATAACACAAATTAAAATGAAAACAGAAGAAATTACATACTTGTCTCCCTTTGTATGGAGATTCTAGAACCAGGATACATTAGCCAAGATCACACCTAATTTGTTCTCACTACGGTTCAACAATTCAAAGGCTTAAACTGTGAGTGCAAACGGGGTGGACGTAGTAGCAGTAGTGGTCTGCTCAAATTTTTCCGGTGACTATCCCGTGCGTTAAGGGGCGTTCATGGTTTGCGCCATTTCACACTGAATCTGCAAATGTTCGTTTTCGATAGAGGCCACTCTTGGCTCGTCTGGAAAAAGTGCCAGAACGTTCCAAACCGAGGCGATGCCAAACTTGGTGTTAAAAGAACCGCCGGAATGAGTAGATCGAAAGTGCATACTCTTCAAATCACGATGAGCCATCGAATGCGACTACTGGCAGCGTTTCCTACATATAGGCAGTCGGATTTATTTTTGTAATTTAACACGTATTTCGGGCCCTACTGCTTTATTGCCGACACTTTTGACTCGTCTGGAAAAGTGCCAGAACGTCCTAAGCCGATGCCAAACTTGGTGTTAAAAGAACTGCCGGAACGAGTAGATCGAAAGTGCATACTCTTCAAATCACGATGATCCATCGAATGCGACTTCGGGCAGCGTTTCCTACATATAGGCAGTAGGGTTTTTTTGGTGTGATTTAAAACGTATTTTGGGCCCTACTGCTTTATTGCCGACACTTTTGGCTCGTCTGGAAAAGTGCCAGAACGTCCTAAACCGAGGCCAAACTTGGTGTAAAAAGAACCGGCGGAACTAGTAAATCGAAAGTGCATACCCTTCATATCACGATGATCCATCGAAAGCGACTGCGGGCAGCGTTAAGGGGCGGTCATAGTTTGCGCCATTTCACAATGAACTGCATATTTTCGATAGCGGTCAATTTCTAGAAGCCTCGAAAAGTGCCAGAGCGTCCAAAAATCGAGACTAAACTTGGTGTTAAAATAATCGCCGGAATGAGTAGATCGAAAGTGCATACCCTTCATATCACGACGAGCCATCGAATGCGACTGCGGGCAGCGTTAAGGGGTGGTCATGGTTTGCGCCATTTCACACTGAATCTGCAAATGTTCGTTTTCGATGGAGGCCACTGTTTGTCTGACTGAGAGGATGTAACGGATAAAACACGCCTTATTCGGTTTACTTCGAGCTCACGAGGCTCAGTTACTTGGGAGGGACTGTCTTGGCTTCAGTTGAGCAGGAGCATGGGGATATTTGGGTAGTGGCTGCCTTAACACGCCCGTCAGTCTGACTCTTCCCTAAATTGTAGGTGTGATGATTACAAGGATGCAATGATCACAACGATGGTCACGATGCTTGTCACAACTGTTGTGGACTTGTTCTCTCTAGTTTGCAGCGGCGAATACAAATGAGGACTGGCAGACACGTGCTGGTTTTTTATAGCAAGGATGCGATTACAAGAACGAACTAAATGCACTAGGGTTGGATGAAGACGTAGTCATATCACATTAAACTGTCTGTAAACGAGGTGATCGAGTAGTTAAGCAGTTAGAACGGATGTCGAAGTAGATCTAATCACGAACGAGTTTAAACTGACTTGAACTGATTGGACACGGTATGTAAACCCATGAGGTGAACGGGAAACAAAATGTGAATGTTATTACGGTTTAGACATATGTTAGCATACATATGATATAAGAGAAATATATATTTCGAAATGTTTTAAGTATTTATTAAATTAATCTCGAAGTTATGTTTATTTCATCACATTTACGGTAACAAATACTCAAATACTAGTCCACAATAAGACTAGTAGCAGACTCTAAATTATCATTACAATATCAGCATTTAACAAGTAAATGGAGTATTGCAGACAAATCAAAAGTAGTCACCTACCGGACAGGGACAGCACATTGAGTATTGTACGAGTATGTGTATTTGTGGACAAACACAGCAATGCACAGCACACGTTTTGGACTAGCTAACTGATATATTTGTCCTGATTAAATGTGTGTAGTTCTAGAGTTGTAGACATGAAATTGTAGACCAAAGTCTTAAGTCTAACCTTGACATTTGGTGCAAGTGACTTGTTAGTGTGCATGACACATTATCTTGCTATGGAGAATAATTGTCTGAAGTAATATCAAAATCCATTCAAGCATGTGGAATACCCAGAAAAGCCTGAGAATGATTGAGGTCCAACTGAGACCTTGCCATTGGGAGTAGGTGGCTGGGTGAAGTGCATTACAAATCATCTTGTTAAGGTCAATTATTATATGAGGTAATATCAAAATCCAGTCAAGCAAGTGGAAGAGATACAGCTCGGACAGGAAATTGCGGAAGGGCGATGTTTGAGCCAAATATTTGACCTTGACTCGGGAGTATGTTGCTTGGTGAGGTGCAAGACACATCATCTTGTAATGGAGAATAATTGTCTAAAATTAAATAAAAAAACATACACCCGGGCACAACATTCATGACGGACAATGTTTGAGTCTGTGACCTTGGGGGAGTAGACGGCTGGATGTTGTGCATTCCACATCATCTTGTTATGGTGAATAACTGTGTGAAATAATATCAAAATCCATTGAACCATGTAGAAGATACAGCTCGGACACGATATTTCGGAGAGACTGAAAGACTGACGGACGTTCTGTTTTGAGTAATAACCCCAGGTTACTGAGCGTTCTTTAAAAAATCAAAGAGAGTCTTGATCTATGTAGGTTGCATTAAATATTAATGCATGTATCTCTAAAATTTAATAAAAGTTCGAAGTCATAATTGTATACACTTTTTCATCAACAACTGATGACATCTATGCTTAAAGAAATTAACGCAGCCTTTTCGGCGCCACTGATATATTGCATCAACTTTTTCTTGTATTTCTATGTAATGCTATGCTATCATTTGTACACTTTTAATAGTGAACGAGTTATGCTAGCTGGCAAATACATGTGTGAAACTTCCAGCTCTTCCGGTTTCCGAAAAGAATATTTTTAAGGATTTGGTAAAAGAAAATTATATTTAGATCTGGTAGCTTTAACACTGCTTCTGAATGCATTAATTGCTCAACTTTGAAAGAACTGGATGCGAGGTTGCTTCTTGCAAAATTGCATCATTATCTGTCCAGTGGTTCATAAATTGTTTACGAACAGAACAGCCGGATGGACGAAAAATGCGTTGTGAATTAAGTTACCTTGGCATTTAATATTTCTTTTTATTGTATGCTTGTACATTTTGCGGTGGAAATACATGCAGATTGACATGCGCAGTTCAGACACGACGGATTAAAATTCCGCATCTTCACGCGGTGTAAAATACTAGATTATGACGTCAGACAGTGCGCGGACTACTTTCAGCGAGGTTCCCGTTTTGAATCTGCGCGACGTAGTAAAATATGCAGACAACCAGTAGTAGTAAGGAAAATTGTTTTTATTGTAAGTATCAAAAATCCAGGATCAAACTTAATAAAACTCGCAAATAAAGAGTATGTGTTAGTTTATCCCACAAAACGATCGGAATTTAATTTGATTATGTTTTTGGGCGGGACCTAGGTATTAGAATACTTTCTATGGGCGTGGCCTAATTATTGTAGTAAATATTCATCCGTCATTCACCTTTTCATTTCAAGGTTACACAAATGTTTCCCCAATAAAAAATATATTGAATCTGTATATTTGCTAGGTACTTCGTTCTTCATATATCGTAGGTATACAATAAAAGGAATATTACGTTGCGAGAGCGATACATGTGTTCGTATTGCACGACTCGTAGCGTGGGAAAATCCATATCTGACTCGACCTTCGGTCTCGTAAGATATCGATTTTTTTCCACGTTACTTGTGCAACCCAAACCTTTGTATCGCTCCCGCAGCGTAATATTCCGTATGTATTATATGCCTGTATAGTTTGCGGTGGAAACACATGCAGCTTGATATGCGCAGTTCAGACACGACGGATTCAAATTCCGTATCAACACGCGGTGTTAAATGCAAGATTGTTACGTCAGACAGTGCACGGACTATTTTCAGCGAGGTTCCCATTTTGAATCTGCGCGACGTAGTGAAATATGCAGACAACCAGTACTAGTTAGGAAAATTATTTCTATTGTATGTATAAAAACCAGGGTCAAACTTAATAAAAAAAAACCTCGCAAATAAAGATTATGTTGTTATTTTCTCCCACAAAACAATGGAAATTCAATTTGATAATGTTATTGGGCGGGACCTAGGTATTAGAATACTTTCTAGGGGCGTGGCCTAATTATTGTTGTAAATATTCATCCGCCATTTAACCTTTTCATTTTAAGGTTACAAAAGTGTTTCCCCAATAAAAAATATATTGAATCTGTATATTTGTTAGTTTTTTCGCTCTTCATATATCGTAGGTATATGATAAATAGAGGATATTTGTTCGTATCGAGTGGATAAGGATTATATTTCATCGAGAAGTGAACAAATTAAATTTTCAAATATTTAAATGTTATCACTTCTTGATGAAATATAATCCTTATCCACTCGATACGAACACATTTTCTTTTTATTTTATGCTTATTGATGACTTA
>JAUELF010000012.1:37573-54117 GCA_031471495.1 Clinocardium nuttallii
AGAAATTGCACAAAACGTGCAATTTCTCCTTTTGCCACACTGTTTTCCACTTTTTGTCATAGGTTATCCATTCAATTATAGAGATTTTCTATGTTTTGACAAAATACGTTCTAAGTCTTCTTCTGCAGAATTGTCGTATTAAGGAAAGGATTAAATAAGGGTAACGAAACCGCTTATCCAGCTTCTGTTAACATATACATGTATAAACTTACAAAACAACCCGCCAACGTAAACGATATTTGTGTATATGCTCCCCTCCATCAATATGAAAACATTTCATACGTGAGTACTTTGAAACAGTGTTGCAAAAGGAGAAATTGATCATTATGAGCAATATCTCCTTTTGTCGCGATGTTTTTTAAAAAAAAATTGTCGTATGCTACAGATGCGCTGTCTGGAAGTATGAAAGGGTTGAAATGAAATGAGGTGAAAATGTAATTCAAAGGTTATTTATAATAGAGAAATAAAAAATATTGCATGTAGTTTGTTGCATGATCTTTGACCTAGGAATTTGTCTAATTACGTTTCTTGACGAATCAATTTAGTTTAAATAATAATAAATTGATGTGTATCATGAAACAAAATGTATGGGTACTAAATGCATCCCGCAACAACAATTTTGTATAATAATTTTGTTAAATTCGGTCTAAATCTGTTTTGTTTTATTATATTACAATATTTATAGTAGAACCAAGATATTTGGCTTTTCGTTGCACTGACATTTTCATTTTATTATTGGTCAAAAGCAAAATGTATTTTTAAGAAACCCATAAATAAGATATGAATGTTCTTGTATATTTAATTTTTCTCTTTTCTTCATCTTTAAAGAAATCAGTTAAACATTTTAATTATAGTAATGTATATTAAAAAAAGAAAAGGTATCGTGACGCTAAAAAACATTCCATCAGAATATTAATTTTGAATTTTAGTGGCAGAAACGGGATTTATACAATTTTCATTTTCAGCAGACATTCAGAAGCGACATGAATATGTCATATTCATAATTTCAAACTTGAAAACAAATATATTTTCAAGAACAAACAAACACATTTCTGTTATCGAATTGTAATAGATGTAAATTACGAAAGGAGAGGCGAATCGATCAATGAAATCAAAGTTATAAATTAAAATGTATTTTTGAAATTATTTAATAAAATATTGTTTAAACCGACAAAAGTAATAATTTCATTTCAATGAATAAAACGATAGACCATATTGTTAAATTATAGTTCATTTATAAAGATTTACCGCGTGCAGCCGCAATTTTACGCATCTAACTTTTGAAAAACATTGCACTTTTCATTAGGGAGATCATCCTAATTTTTCATAAATGTAATCAGATGTGTCTTCTGCATATGTGTTGTTCCTGACAAAGGGTTAATATTTAATTCAGAGAACTGTTTGGAAGTCAGTGTTCTTTAATGGAAATTCATATAAATTAAGTTACTAATATTCAACAATTTAATGAAATAACGTTAACCCTTTCCATCGTACAACAAATATGCAGCAGACGACTTTTAAAACATTAAGGATAATTATTGGGGAAAAAATCAAAACATTGTTGCAAAAGGAGAAATTGCTCGTTTTAAGCAATTTCTCCGTTTGCCACAATGTTTACACACATCGCCTGCTGAATGTGCGTCAAAAAGCGTCTGTATCTGGGAAAATATTAAGATAAAAAGGGTCAGTTTTAGTTATACATGCAGGTCATAGTCTCGCGGTTTTTAAGAGCCCCAAAAGTTGAGTTTGGATAGAAGATAAAACTACGCGTTTTCTCAAGTACTGTTTTCCTGGATCAACAAACATCGACTGAACGTTGAATCAAGACCCTTCTTTCTATAGACATTTGATTAGATATGATTTCTTAACCCTGTCCCATATATTGACGCAATAGCAGCGGAGGACTTTTGAAAATATTGTGGCCAAAGGAGAAATTGCTCATGGTGAGAAGTTTCTTCTTTGGCCACAATGTTTTCAATTTTATTTAACAGTTAAGCTATCTATTATGGAGATTTTTTTCATGTTTTTGCCACTATGTTTTCAAAGTCGTCTGCTGGAGATTTGTTGTGTGTAGGAAAGGGTTCATAAAACCATTTATAGATTGCGTGTTACATATAGTGCCTTACTGTCACACCAGTTTGCTATTGTTATCTTATTCTTGATTTAATTTAATTAAATGGTATGCAATTTACATCCGCATCTTCGTTTTACCATGTGTTTTATTATAAGTAGAATCATTGTGTTCTATTTTTTTTATTAATGTTTTTAAAACGTAGAGTGTCTCTTGCATTAAATATCATAAACAATCTTGTAAATAACATAAATGGCATTTAATCGTATGTGATGATTTATGAATATGTTTGCACATAGATGAGACTTTTGTATATTATTATAAAAAGAGTATCCTTAAAAAAAGGGCATTATTACTTCATAAACATCAACCGGTCAATTACAATTACGAGCGAGAAACATTTTTCAAGAACATCCTATTAATTATTTACAGTTTATCATACAATATGACAAAATAATGAAAGGCTTCCTGCGATTTGGGGGGTCTTATTGCATCTCCATAACACGATAAAGTGATAGGACAGTAAAACAACCATATGGGTCTACACTTTGACTCTTGGACAGAAATGACAGCTCCGTGTATACTCCATTCACTCGGACAGTGAAGACTCCGGCGAGACTGTGTGGATGCACATACCCATCGAGTCTTCACTGTACGCAGATGCAATATTTAAAATCGCTCGATCGTCTTTTATTGCAATGAAGAATTTATTTTGAGCATTACAAAACATGAATGTGTTACATCATTTGGTACAAGTGTGAATAGTACAAATATGACTTACATCTTTGTCGCAAAATTATCGCACCACTGTGATAGTAAGAGATTAGTGTTATCGGATGATGTGAAATGCAAGATAAGAATTAGAAAAAGTGTAATGGTTTCTTATTTCGCTTTATATAAACGAGATATTCTTTTAAGAGGACACACAAAAAGCGTTACTTGTTTCACTATTATAGTACCTAAAATAATTCTAAGAAATGAAGATAATTGAATGAGTTAAAAGGATAAGTTTAACTAGAAACGCGTGAAATGACATGAAAAGTGTATCTGTAAATTTGACAAGTTTTAAGATAAAACGGGGGATGTTTACACACGGTATCTGTCTACAATACTTAACTCGGATGAACAATTCCCAGCTTCTTTCACCTTAAAACATAAAATTCAATGGGCCAGGTTGAAAAACACATTTCATTTTTTGCTTTAGTAAAATACTTTGGTAATAAGGTTATGGACCATTGTGGCAAACGTATTTTTTGACTGAGTTTAGCGAAATGATTTAACTAACTTCATAGTTATCAATGAACATAAAAGGGAAGCGTATTCCTATGATATATAATCTTTGATCCGCATGTTCTAAATCCGTACTCTAAATCATACTTTTTCATATTTATTAATTCATTTATTTATTTATTTTTCACACACCCACATGTTTTAATTTCCGATGCAAGGAAATAGAGGTGTACGCTTTTAACACTTTAACATAAATGCCAAAATATGTAGATTTGTATTGACTTACATCCTAACATTATATTTGTCTTACGTTTCTCTTATGACAAGAGCATGTCTTCGTTTTAAAGGGTAAGATCGTGTCGTAACAGCTTTAATTATGAAGATCAAGTTTGAATATGTGAAAACAAATATCTAAATCTACTTCCGTTTTCCCTTATCGAAACAGATTTCGAAGAAAAGTTACGGAAATAAATATGTTTCTTTGCAAACCCGGGTATCTAGAGTTAGTAAAAGACAACACTCACAGTTAAACCTTTCTCAACTTGCAGACGATGTCTTACGCCCCTGAAACCGACGACTTTTGAAAGCATTTTGGCAAACGGAGAAATTGTTCAAATTGAGCTATTTCTCCTTTTGACAAAAATGTTTTTAGTAATATTTCTTTCGTGTATGGTTAATTTCGCTATTTTTGACCAGATTATTTTCAAATTCGTCTGCTTTAAATAAGTTGTATATGGAAAGTGTTAAATGGTGATTAACCTATTAATGAATTTAAGAACAGAAATACCATTTTTTACCTATTTCCTGCAATGTTTTCACCATATTTTATCTGGGGGAAAACTCACGATTGAAGATGAAGAAGCGAAAATAAAAAATGTCTAAATTCTTAATTTGTTTAATTTCTACAACTTGGTAGTTTTTGGCATATTAATCATTAAATAGAGCTAAGAATTGAAAAATAATTGCGAAAAATGTTTAACAAAACTATACTGCACGCACTTGCAGGTTCATCTTGGTCTCAATCTTTGTTAAATTACCTTTTCTTAAACTCAGATTAAGCGTTTTAAGGGTTAAAACAAAACGACGTGTACATTTAATAAACTCTTTAGATAGTATAGATCCGTATATACTAGTTATAAATAATATTTCATTTCAAAGAGAATCGATTCAAATTGTTCGTTGAATCGACCTCACCTTTGGGGGAAAGTCCCTATACCACTGTGTATATATACGAGTACGATATTTACATGTACTTTAAAGGTGTGTTTCTTATAGAGACTTTCTTTGCAATTTGACGCATCTGTAGCAGAAGTCATTTGAAATAGAAAAATAAGAAAATGTAGTAAGAAAGTACTTTCTCCTTTTGTCACCATGTTTAAAACTCTATTCAATATCAATACTATTCATTTGTAGAGAGTTTCCATATTTTGACAGTCTGCTGTAGTTTTGTTGGATGTAGGAAACTTATTAATTAGAAGGAATTGAGATAAGTTTTCGATATCATGTACTTTCTTATTAATTCACTCTAGTTTTCCCGGATGTAATATTTTAATTTCATATATGTAAACGAATATCTAACCCTTTCCCATTTACATCAAATCTTCCCCCGCTTTTAAAAAACAATCTATGGATGAAAATATAATCGATAATAGAATCAATTTGAAACCGCTGTACCAAAAGGAGAAATTGTGCATAATGAGCAATTTCGCCTTTTGCCACAATGTTTTCAAAAGTTTTCTACTGCAGATGCATCAACAAGCGTCTGTATGTAAGAATTGCAGATGTCTCTGGCAAAATCAAATCTTTACGTGTCTGTATATAGCAGACAAGTTTTTGAAACATTGCTGGAAAAAGGAAGACATACACAAAACGACCTTGTATCAAAAGGAAATGTCTTTTGACATTGGCATGCAGACGACTCTATGCATATGTATGTTTACACAAATCAAGCTAAACACCGTTCTAGTCCTTATTCTACGTTCTTAAAGTAACAGAATTTCTGATAAACAACAATGGTTAATCAAATGCTTTCTTACTTTTATAAAGTATTAAAATTAGAATTAAAATCAACTCAGACCCGGTTTAGTTTTTAAAGCTTTTCAACATACAACAACCCTGCAGCTGAAGACTTTGAAAACACATTTAATTATTAAAATAAGGTGAAAACATTGAAGCAAAAGGAGAAATCGCTTTTCATGAGCAATTTCTCCTCTTGCAACAATGTTTTTAAAAGTTGTCTGCAGCAGAGGCTTCAGAAAGCATCAATATGTGGCACAATGTGGGAAAAGGTTTATTAAAAAATGATTCCAAAAAAGGTTTACTTACTGGTTAGCCTATGATCGGGCGATCCGTTATTATACCAGCTTCCACCATTCCTCATCGGATCTCCATAATAATCCCCACCGTTACAATACTGCGACGCGAAACTCGGCGGATGGCTGAGTGGCGGCACGTAGTTGTGGTAGGGATTCGACACCGGCACGCTCATTGCACTCATGGTGTTCATACTTGCGACTCCTTGCGACCCGGAGCTGCGGTAGTTGTAGGCCCCGAATGCTGGGATCCCTGCTGAATCGCCGAGCGCCGTCTTGGTGCGGTAGGGTAGATTGAAATTGGAGAAGTTCTGTAGCTCTTCGATGGGGTTTAAAATGTCTGTGACGGAAAACGGTGTACTGTGTTTAGGGCTCACTGACATAACGTCCATACGTACATATGGAATAGAATAGCGTCCTGGTCAAAATAAAGTCATCAGTCTTTGGAGAAAAAAACACAAAGTTATTTCTAATAATAAAAATACACACACTAAAAGTCCACTATTGTCTCCGATTCTTAAAAAACGTTAAGTTGGAAGAACCACTTCTTGCTACTTAAGACCAATCTAGATATTTAAGATGACGGTTAATATCGCGAAGGCTTTTTAATTCCCTCAATCGTGGATTTCTCAATAGCCACTCCCATCATGCGCCAATCGGGTAGCTTCGTTTCAACACGCCCCGCCTTCTGGGCGGGTAGTTCCAATGATAACGAGGTCTTATCGATATTTTGGAAATTCTCGTTCGCTATCCGATATTTTGGAAACTCTCGTTTGCCATCGTATCCCTTTAAGGAATCTGAAAAGATTGAAGTTTGACACCACTTCTGAATATGAAAGCCAATTTTTAAAGAATATATCATTTTCCACAATTACACGAGTTTCTTAAAGAATTAGTCTGAAAAGCTGACGACCAAAATGGACTCTAATAAATCTAATTTAAATCCAAAGGATTAAAGAATACTTCTGGCGATTAATAAATGACCCCTTTCGTCAAAATAAATTTTCGTATCTCGACAATAAACAAAACACTGCATTTTGATAAGAAAAAAAGATGTCGTTACAAGAATAAAGCCTTAGCCATTACCTATATTATTATTATGAGTTCAATTAATTCCGTTAAAGGAAATAATGTCAATCGTGCATTTTATATTTCGTTTATAATGTATTTGCGTAGACAATTAGAGAATCTATTTTTATTTGACCATATTGGTGTAAATTAATCAGGTAAGGGGTGGAGATCTACCATCTTTGAAGTGCACGTTTTGTCAACTTTCTCAATTGACAGAGGAAAACCATTGTTTGAATTATTTTAATTTTGGGTTGCTTTAATCGTTTTATTCTAACTTACCGTATAAAAACATCACAACGTCTGCATTTTTGTTTGATTTATTTATTATTAAAAGTATTGAGGAGACAATTTTATAAAATGATTAATGCATTAAATTATTATATATAAATGAAAATTTAAAACCAATGTTATATTGTAGAAGGAACATTTCTGTATGAACATATTTAGGATGCTTTATTTAAGAACTGAGATAAGTTTCAGCAATGACCCCCTTTCCAACAATAGACGTATTTAGAAAAATCTATGGGAAATGGAAACTATATAATTGAAAGCACAATTATTGAATAAAGTTTAACATAGTGTGACATAACGAAGAAATTGTTCATTATTACTTATTATGAGTAATTTCTTCTTTTGCAACACTGTTTTTAAAAGTCGGCTGCTGCAGAGGCGTCAAAAAGCATCTTCGTGTGGGAATGGGGTAACCTTCTAGAAATAAGATCTAAGTCATTTAAAATATTCTAAAAAGGGTGGGAGTTTTGTGGTTCTATTTGGTCGTTTGTTATACCCCGTAATACTTATAGTTGACTTATTTAACGTGAAAAAGGTTATAAGCGGAATAGTTATCTTCTTTTTACAAACAAATAAATATTTGTTATATGAAATACCTTCGTACTCTCATAATAAATATACATATATTTTTTTAAAAATAGCCTAAAACAGCGAAAACAATCTTCTCCGAGAGAAATATTTCAAGCGCAAATAACTACTAAATGACATGGGTTTTTAGCCCAAAATTCATACACAATATTGGTTGACACCGATTTGGTCTGGTATTACTAGAAATAAACGAAGTTCACGTCTAAATACAATTTATTATAATTAAGCGCATGCGATGTCTTCTTCCATAAGGTTTTCAACTATATGTTTCTATTGGACCAAAATGTGTACTTCGTTCATCGATGTTTTCGAAATAAAAACAATAAATTCCTTTATTTTGATTTAATGTTATTGCTTAATAGTTTGAAACATTGTTTATATATAGTCTTCCGAAAATAGAAACACAATTTCAGCTCTTTACCAGAAAACCCTCTTCATATACTCAAAAGTATTAAACCGCATACAATGTTTAAAGTGGCAATACAAGCTAAGCCTTTTCACCTTTCGTCCCAAAATCTGGATTACCAAATCAAGTATCCGTTGATGGCCATTTTAAAAAGTGTAAAAATGGCACTTCATAATGACACTTATGGAAATGGTACTTGAAAACTTTCAGATGAATGTCTGTGATATGACGTCTGTTGGTCAAGCGGCACTCCAGACACAGGTCAAAATTGACCAAGAGCTGGCAGAATTATTTCTTTACTGCGCCAGGTATTTAGAGGGTATAAAACAACCCCACAAAACACGTAAAATAGTAAACAATTGTATGGCAAATATGTATGCGTGCTGGTGTATTATTAAACCCTATCCCACATACAACACATCTACAGAGCCTTGAAAATATCCGACAATTGTATCGAAATCTTAATAAAATTACGGGTATACAAATTGAAGATAGTTTAAAACAGTGCGGCAAAAAGGGAAATCGCTCAATTAAAAAAATGTCACGACATATAGGTTATGTAGAGAAAATGTATACATCTAAGACCGATATATTTATATCTGTCCGTCCGTCATAAGTTAAGAGATGTCTATACATCTTTAATACATGCTTTCACTTTCTTTCTTTTTTTATTCATGTCTTACCCTTTCCCTCATACATCAATTCTGCAGTAGAACACTTTGAACATATTTTGAATATATAAAAAAGTAGAACATCTCTATAATTGAATGAATAACCTATGACATAAAGTGGAAAACATTGTGGCGAAAGGACAAATCGCTCGTTTTGAGCAATACCTTCTTTTTTCACTAAATTTTCAAAAAAGACTGCCTGCTGCAGAGTTGTCAGAAAGTGTCTATATGAGGGAAAGGGTTCAATCCGTATATAGATTTAGATACGGACCTAACATGTATTCATAGAGATTTTTAACATTTTGGCCTAGCTATTTTCAAATTCGTGCTTAAGATTTGTTGTAGGTGGGAAATGGTTAAAATACGTGTAGAGTTTAAGAATTGAGATTTTTCTTGTAAGAAGACATTTTGCGAGCAGGAGTGGCCACCTTACGAAAGTGTAAACTCTTCCACGAGTCTCAAGTTGGCTATATTACCGAATACGAGGTTAAACAACGTCAACGAACAACAACAGATATATTAAAACTGTCCCATTTTATTGTTTGTTTCAAGTCGGACTTTCGTTTTTGCTGTTATCTTTAGTAACAGGTAAAATTGAAGTTTTTTTTTTATATGAAGGCGAACAATGAATGCAAAATTATACACAGTATCACCAACGGCTACACTGTTCGTATGTACAACGATACCCATTTTCGCCTGACGCCTTTTGTATATTTATTTGTTTGAAAATAGATAAACAAATTCGCCTAAAATTATCTCGGTCAATACTATTTTGAAGATACAGTATATGAAAGTTAAAATAACAGGCAATGTACGACTATGAGTTAATACCATGCATCATTTAAAACTCCTGACCAACATTGTAAACATTGTTAAGGAGGCTATCGCTTATAGCTCCTTCAATAATGTGTAGGATTCTTGAACGGGCTTGATTTTTAATAAAGTAGCACTTTCACACTAATTCTCGGGATAGATGACCACTATTTAAAAGTAATCCGTTAGACGTTCAATAGCGTTTCTAAAACCATTTGAACTACTTAAAATTTAACTAATCGGCTCTCTCTTACTTGACCATAGTTACATGAATATATGGGTTATTCCCATTTCAGTGTAGAACATTCGAAATAGCACATAGCGACTGGTTTCTCATATGTTTAATGAATATTTTCATTTCTGTATTATTTTCCTTCAAAACAAGGCTTTCTGTTCAACAGGGAAGACAGACGCCTGTTTGATCTGCAATGTTTTCTCCACATACATGCATAGGACCGTTTACTTTATTCAGACGAATTTAGATGCCGCTATAGCAGATGACTTTTGAAGACATTTCGGACAATAGAAAATGTGTTTAAACAGAGTTTAAAACATTATGGGGAAAGACATATTTAGAACAACACACTAAAGCTTTTCTCTTTTCAACTGCTTTTAAATTGCGTTTTCAATTTTCGAATCAAAGTGCACTTGAATTAAAAGTTTATCAATTCAAATTTTAAACTGGTATTGTTTTTGTGTATCTTATGATATATAGAAACTCAGAGGATGTAAATAAAGAAATATAAATCATAAATTATTATATACAAAAATCTACAGAGCTCTAGATAAGGGGCATTTTTCCTGTTCTAAAATCCTTACTTGACACCAAAAACCCTATGCTCAGGGTACTCAAAAGAATCGTCTCACTGAGACCATTCTTATTAGTACCCTTAACCTTGGGTCTTGGTTGAGTAGTAAGAGAAATAGTGTGGGAAAAAGAACAGTATACTCGCCATTATCTAGTACTAACGTCTATAAATATAAAAGAGTTGTATGAAGCGAGATAGGGGTATTATTGATTTCAGAGATATGAGTAAGAACGTGAGGAAAGCTTCACATTGGGATTTCTGAAAAAATGAGATTCGGTTCATCGTGTCCACCTGCTCAGTCGTATCAAAGTCTACACCAGTTGATAGAATCATAAAAAAAGTATGTGTAAGTAAAGCGGTTCACAAAAGCCAAAGTGAACTATCTTTCCATGGACGGTTTTAGTTATGGTAGTATTGTAGTGACACTCGCTGCACTACAGTTAGAATCATTTGTACGAAAGTAGTATTTGGGTCTATAACACATGAACACGGACAGTGAAGACTCTACTGAGACTGTGATAATGTACAGGATCATCGAGTAGTATTTGGGTCTATAACACATGAACACGGACAGTGAAGACTCTACTGAGACTCTGATAATGTACAGGATCACCCGAGTCTTCATTTATCGCATTTGCAAAACGATCCCAAGTCGCCAGACGCTGTTCAATGATTTTTCACGATGAGCAATTTTCCCATTGCCACAAGGTTTTCAATTATTTCAAATAATGAAACTTTCATTTATAAAGATTTTCCGTAATTTTACGAAGATGTTTTCGAAGCGACTGCGGCTAATTCGTAGCATGTTGGAAAGGGCTAAATTGACAAAACGATCAGTTCAAGACATCAAACTGTATATGCAACTTGTGTTCGTGTATCACCCAACTTCCTGTGTATAAGAAACTGCATGGCACGTGTATGTCGTCAGCTTCCGAAACACGTGACCACCATAAGGCACGTGGACACGAGACTGTATATCACGATGTTATAAGTTCCGCTGTATATTTTGAAAATTGATATTTGGAACAGCAACCCTGCTGGTCTGTCATTATAGTTAATTAATTAACAATAATGTTCTGTTTTACTATGTCATTCATGCAATTCTCTTTCCACGGTCGAAGTGTGTATAGAAAGAACTACATGAATGAATGCCTCAACTACAGTAGCTTCGACACATAACGGTATATCACGATGTTTATTGGCCAGGATCGTAGATACGTCTCTGTTTTGGCTAACAACTTCCTTTGTATATTTTGAAAATTAATAAATAGAACGAGCCCCTGCTAGTCAGTCATGTAGTTAATTCATTAATTACTATGTTCTGTTAACTATGTCATTCGTGCAATTCTCTTTCCAAAATCGAAGTGTGTATAGAACTACATGTATGAATGCTATCAAATGCAGTAGCTTCTCAATATTGTTGTCCCATATGACTGTTCGAATTCTGAATTACAACTTCCTGTGTATACGTGGAGGTGGATGACAAGTGTATTTTTTCCAGTCTCAGAAAAAAAGTATTGATATCATGATTCTGTTTTAGGAATCACTACTCTTTACACCTAAGGCTATAGGCCGTATATTGCAATACATTCATTTCATTATCTATCCCCCCTGAGACAGAATGTGTCCACCCGAATCAGTCTGCGTGGACAGCGCAGGCTGATCTGGTCGATACATTACGCAGATGTTATAATGTTGGTTTTCTCACGGGACTCGTTAAAATAAGTAACACTGTTGGTTTGCTTACAACAGTCAGGTAGATCTAATATGTAGTAGCTAAATTTGATTGTGTGTATGCATTACAAATGTGCATAAATATATATTAAATGACTCTAGAACCTATCATTAAAATATCTAGTCTGATTTATAATCGAGTAGAATATAGCAAACGAATATGTCTAAAAGACTCGGAGAAAACTATACGGGTAGCAGGCTCAGTACTCAATAGTAATGGTAAAGTCCGTTGTCTAAACTATGATATTTAGAATAAGAATCAATTGAGAGAGTTAGATAACTAATAAAGTAGTTATTCATCAATAACCCTTCGTGGTATAATACATAGAAGTTACAATTCAGTATGGTTGGTGAACAGGGTCTAAACAGGGACATATGAATGAGTCAGGTCCAAATTATTCTGCGTGTAATGGTTTGTCCATTTCTACACTGTTATCTTAGTAATAAGTTTTCGATGTTCTTATAATTTAGTATTTTTTACGAAAACTTACAAATTTTTTTTTTACAAACGGCGCTTTTAAAATGTTAAATGTTCACTTATGAAAAGCTTTTCTAATGTTATCAAAAATAGGAAAAAATAATTCTGCACGAATGATTCAATGCCTACACAAATTAAATTAATTTATTTCTTTACAAGATCTAAAGATCTGAAGAGATACAATTTGTATAACTTTTATTTTCTAAAAGGTAAAAACATTCTTCAATGACAATGATAATAAACACGGAAAAGTATAATTTGAATAAAACCTTAAACCAACAAAAATAACAACAAATCTAAGAGATCACTTAAAGACTGATTTGTTGTTTCAGTGTTTATTGCCCAATAAAGCACGAAAGTACTTCATACTCTCATCTCTATTCAAAACACTTACAAGTGAAGATGAGTCTTTTAATGACAATGGTTTAACCCTTTCACACTTACGACAACTCTGCGGCAGATGACTTTTGATAACTCTCAGCAAAAATGCTAATATCAATTCTGAAAAGAGATGAAAACGTTGTGGCAGAGGGATACATTGTAGGTCATTGTGAACACTTTCTTCTTTTGCCACAATGTTTTCAAAAGTCGTCTGCTGCAGATTCGCCAAAAGGCTTCTGTAGGTGGGAAAGGGTTAAATTATTTGTTTTGTTTACCCTTCGCACATAATCATATTTCCTTTCCTTGTAAAGATTACAAGATGGTCTTTTCCTTTTAGGAAATCGTCTGCATAAAAGTCGTAATCGAAAAAGAAAGTTCAATAATATTGAAATCTAAAAGCATTCTTTTTAAGTATAGTTCACAACAAAGTGGGAAATATGATGGTTATACTGTACGTGTATATTCTTGTAAATAGCCAATGGCACTAATGCGTTAACTTGCTGAATAACATTGAGCTGGAGTGATTTTAATAATACCCCATTTCCCACGATATTTTAATGTTTAAAAGTCGTTTGCAGAGGTTGACAATGTCGTCTAAATCAGGGTCTAGGGATATTCTAATGAATGGAACAAATTGATAATATATGTACTTTAATGGATATTTATTCCGTCAGTCCCCAAAATGCATAATGGAAAGTGATATTCATTAAGTGTTGTAAGTTGTAAGTTCCGTTCTGAGGACTATTTAGAATCTCAATTTCTATATATCTTAAGTTCATGTTATACTCAAACAAAGATGCAAGAAGACCACGAAATGCCTGATTCAGCTCATTTTCTTGTTGTTACCCTTTGACACATACATCAATTTTACAACAAGCGAAACAAATATGGACTCTATTTATTTTCTATCATATTTTTTATATAGTTATTGAATAGAGTTGAAATTATTGCCTCGAAAAAGGAGAAAAATTACAAAAGTCAGAATCTGTTCAAAAGTCGTCTGCTTCAGATGCATCAAAATGTGTCTGCACGTCGGAAATGGTTAAATAGTTCATCAAAGCTAATACGCAATTGGAAAAGAAAAACTGAAAAAAAGAAAAAACGTAACAATTAATAATTAAGTCCTCTTCAGGATTGCTTCTTAATCAATATTTTCAAAAAACGTGTTAACTTCAACACCATTGTTTGTTTATTTATTTATCTGCCTATTGTGTCCCTTGAATGAACCGCGCACTTCTATGACGTAACATTGCACCCTTCATAATAAGTGAAATGACGTAACTTTGCACGTTTCTTAATCGGTTCTTCAATATTACTACAATACGTGTTAATAGTTTTGTCTTTTCATTTACTAGGCGTTTTACTATATCCGCATGTAGCAACAACTAGAAGATTAACCCTTTCCCCTCGTAGTTCTGCTTTTTAATCGCACTTTAGGTGATGGAGTTTACAAATATAGCTGTTAAAAGAAAACGTGAACAATTCTCAGCAACATTTTCCAAATCTAAAAAAGGTTTGCTCCGGAACTATTGCCACATTTTTCCTGTGATGTTTGTTCGCGATATAGTTTAGAAGAGTCTTCATTGCCGGAAAGGAGCACTCGATGTTTGAGTTTGTCTTCTTTTCACACATTTTTAATGTGTTATGTATAGGAATTATGCTTGCCAATGCACCCTTATCCGGTAGGAGTTTTGACGTCCCAATCATTACATACAATGAACTTTTGGAAAAAGACAAGTGGACACGTTTTATTTCGTAGAACTATTATTATACACAGTTCAAGATTTAGGAACCATGACTAACTTCTGTTTGGAGTGCGATTTCAACGTGTTTACCATTTCCCACATATAGCAAATCTGCAGCAGTCGCCTGACTTTGCCGTATACCTAATAAAATATATTCTATGAATGGTTATGAAGAACACGAAATAACGTCTTGTAATATTGAATTAAGGAGGTGGGGGCACATAGTTGAAAACATTGGGAGAAAAAGAGTATATGCTGGTTTTAAGAGCTTCTCCTGTTTCCAAAATATTTTATAAACATATCTGCTTTAATATTTCTTATTTGAAGTAATTGATAATAACTAAAGTTGTAAACACTTTGGAAAAAGCTAAAGATTCTCATAAAAAATCATTTTTTCCTTTTGCCACATTGTTTTCAAAAGCCGCCTGCTGAATATGCGACAAATACGTATGCATATTGGAAAGGGTAAAGTACACTAGGAATCAAGGGACTTGACGTATTATAAAGGACTTAGTCAAAAGTGATATTAATACGCGGAACAGGTGTTAAAGTTTATCCACGTATAATAGGATTTCACGACTGGTCACGTGGAAGAAGAAAATATTCTCGATTTAAGAACTATAGGCATTAACAGATCGATAAATAATATTGAATAGATATTGATAAATGTTATAATTATAGAGTTGTTAAAAAACATGTTTAATGTATATAATCATGTAAGTGTACATAAATAACGGGGCGTGCAACCTATTTAGACGTTGTTGTTATTGTTGTTTTTATTCAGTTCAAATGTAATGCACGAACACAATGAAGCTTTTGAGAGAATATGTGAGATTCCAATTATCTCTCTATTAATGAAATAGAAGAACTAGATTGAAACAGATGACTTTTGAGAAACTTTTTCTTTCCTTTTCTGTAAACACGCGCGTTTTACTACGTCATATAAGTAAGGTGTTCATAGAAAGTATGGACATCTGCATTAACCAGAGTAACCCCATCTCTCCCGTGTTGTAACAAGCTACACCATTCACACATATACATGTATATTACCGTTAATGTTTTAGTGTTACTGCTTTAAATATGGTTATTGTGTAATTGCGTTTATATTCTGGCGGGGTTGCGCTATGTTCTTGCTGCTGGATTGCGTTGGGGTTCTTGCTGGATCGAGTTAAGGTCCTTGCTGGGTTGTCTGGCAGTTTTTACAGGATCGGTTAAGGTTTTTGAGGGACTGTCCTTGGGTATTTGCAGGATTGCGTTTAGGTTCTCGCTGGATTGCATTTAAGTTATTGCAGGATTTCTTTTAGGCTTATAATGAATTGTGGGATTGCATTTACGCTTGCAGGATTGCGTGAGGTTTTTTTATGGGTTTGCGTGTATTCGTATTTCAAGATGAATAACTGTTCACATTGGACATGACTTATTTGCACTTGTTGTCCAACTATTCACTTCAGTCAGTAGACTCATAGTTCTGGAACATCTATCAGGGCAGGTCCACTTCAGTCAGTAGACTCATAGTTCTGGAACATCTATCAGGGCAGGTCCACTTTAGTTTTCATTGTTCTCATATGCGATTAACCCTTTCTCTTAAACAGACGACATTTGATAATTATGGAGCAGATGGCTTTTGGAAACTAAGACAACGAGAACTTACATGTTTCTCTTTCACTCCCACAACTTTGAATGTATAGTATGCAAGCAATGTCAAGACTTTAAATGTTTACACGTTTTCTCTTTCACTCCCACAACTTTGAATGTATAGTATGCAAGCAATGTCAAGACTTTAAATGTTTACACGTTTTCTCTTTCACTCCCACAACTTTGAATGTATAGTATGCAAGCAATGTCAAGACTTTAAATGTTTACACGTTTTCTCTTTCACTCCCACAACTTTGAATGTATAGTATGCAAGCAATGTCAAGACTTTAAATGTTTACACGTTTTCTC
>JAUELF010000012.1:86392-101887 GCA_031471495.1 Clinocardium nuttallii
TTTATGAATAAGAAGAAAGAAGATTATAATTAGCACTCTCATTTTTATAGAGCAATTGTTGAAACTTGATTACAATAGATTTTCTGTAATTGAAATTATGAAAATATTTAATTACAATTTGTGTTAGTAATTTGGCATCAGTCATTGGTTTATGCCGAATTCAATTTCCATATCGTTTCGAAATATCGAAATTGAAAATTTATAAATAATTTATGAATAAGAAGAAAGAAGATTATAATTAGCACTCTCATTTTTATAGAGCAATTGTTGAAACTTGATTACAATATCATTTAGAATTGTAACATGTACCAAAATAAAAATAAAACTAGATTTTCATTTGCAATGCTTTCTCGAAGAAATGCGGACTATTTACAATCGTATTCGAAAAGATAATTGGACCACCAGGTTTTCTTTTACCGCATTTACTGAATTTCTCCAATTGGACGAAACATACACTCTAAATTCTTCTACCTAATAGGCTGAATGCTTCTTTAAATGACATATATCTTATAAACACATGAACCCGTACCAATTGCAGCCGCATTTTGACACAATGTTATAAACTATTTTCATTTAAATTGCTTCCTAATCGTTTTCAAAGTCATCTGCTTTGATGTTTTGTATGTTTGAAAAGGTTGACATAGATCAACAAACTATATATCTAACCGTTTAAATGTCGTACTTTCGACAAAAACATGTAATTTCATACTACTTTAAAACAAAGTCCAAAGATTGTTTACAAAAGGCTTAGGTAAATAGTCACAACGTTCACAGGACATTTTTCGGAAATGAGAGATCTCTAGGTTTCCCTAATTGTTCACTTCCGTAACGTTTGTGACGGCAGATGGTGCACCGGAAATGGAACACCAATTAGCTTTCAGAGGATGCAGATAGATTGGTCTAAACGCCGATAAGGTCCGATAATACCCAAAGCTAGGCGTGAAACGCTTGATAAGCGCCTAAATAATGTTGACACAACTTTTATCCTCTCCCTCCTACAACGAATCTGCAGCAGACGATTTCAAAAACACGTAACTAAATTATGGAATATTTCTATATATGAAAGTAGGGTTTTCGAAAAGATTCGGAAACACTGGTTGTTATGAGAAATTTCTCCTTTTGCCACATTGTTTTCAAAGGTTGTCTGCCGCAGATTCATCTAAATACAGCTGCATTTGGGAAAGGGATACTATATGTTTATGTTCGATTTTAAAGCGATAGCCCGGATTTGTTTAAAACATGCAATTGTGGGAAAAGTTAGCTATTAAAGTAAAATCATACAATATATTTTTTGTATATCTCGTCTTAGCACAATAGTTATAATTTCATAGATTTTAAACTATCTCGAAAGTATGTGCTTCAGATTTGAAGGGGACCTTTTATAAAGGGTTGAAATACCTTAACGGGGTATATGTCTCTGCGGCCCACGAACGTTTGATAAGATCAGTTGCGTATTTAAATGGTATTGCCTCATAATATTTAAGCAATGCGCCTTTATGATGACCAGTGATTCGCCTATCCTTCCTCTGATGTCCAGTTCACACTATCTTACCTTTCTGTTTGTTTATTTGTATCATGTGTTTCGGCGCTTTCAACAGTTACATCACGACGTTTCCTTTGTCAGTTACCATTATTAATCCCCATATTATAAACATGCCATGTAGCCTGGGACGTTTTGGTAGTCCCTGCTGAATCAAACGATTTAACAATTCCCTATACGAAGGTACAATTTGAGGAATCTACAGCCCACGATGACAAGCGGAGAAAGTTTTGCCACAGTCTTCAACTGTATTAAATGATAACCCTTCAATGCAAGACATTTTCAATATGTGTTCCTCAATGTTTTGAAAGTCCTCTACATAAATACATTAGAAGCAGTTCGCCCGTTTACATGTAATCGCCCCCAATCTATGCAGATGTTGACAAAAGGAGCAATTTCAATGTTTTCAACATTTTTCTTAAAATTAAACTTTTATGTGCGAATTTCTTTCCTTATTTCCCCGCAATAGCATTTTCGCCTTTTGCCCTTATGTTTTAACTATCTTAAAATATACATTTTTCTTTTCTTTATTTTGTTTATGTGCGCATTGCCAATTGCCAAACATGTCCGCATTCAACTGAAATAATGTTGAAAGCGGCGTAAAACTCCAATAAAACAAACATTGTCTAGGTCACTTCGTATTACTCACCCAGGGAGTTCTGTATATTTTGTATATTTTTGTATTTTGTCTATTTGTACTGTATGTACATGATTGCAATTAAAATGGTCTGTATTGTATTCGTGTTATAAATGAAATGCGATATATATCCCCAACTAATTAAAAAAAGGAGAGGCCCACAGGGAAGACTGGACATGTGCAAGTGTGCAACATCCCTTTTCACAGCCGAATTTCACAAAGTTGACATTTTCATGTAGTAAATTGGATAACTCAATTGCATGGTGTAGCGAAAGAGATATATTAAGTATGTATTATTATAATTATTTTATTATAAGTAGAAGTAGAAGGATTGTTGAGGTCGTAACAAGGTGGTGGTCTATTACAATTTCCCTCATTAATCTAACTTTTAACTTGGTTACGAAACATCTTAATTTCTTAAATGGAATAAAAACACTAACCAGACTATAGGACTATGCGTGCTTATTTGAATTTAGGCAGGTAGAAGTTTTCCATTTTAGGAATAGTTTCTGAAATGAGGTTCATACAATAGTTGAGTCAATTACAACCGTATAATCCCCACACTTCCCGCCATTAATCCACTTATTTACCTCGCTACGTGACACCTGATTAGGATTATACCATCAAATATTTGCACTTTGGCCAGGTTCACAGCAAAAAGGACCGCAAACAGTTTCCAATTCGGAACATCATCACCACATTATGTGATCTGTTTAACCCTTTTCCACTTCCAATACATCTGCTACAGACGCCTTTAAAAATGAGTGTGACGAATGGGACAAATAGAAGAATCGTCTGCTCAGAATTCATCGCCGGAATAAGTTGTGATACTTGAAGAATTGACTGTGTAATATTACTTCAAAGTTTGAAACAGTGTTTAAAAAGTATAAAAGCCTCGATTAATTTCTGTACGTATTCATAACGCACATTAACGATTAACAAATCACACATCTAAATTAATTAAAATGTAGCATTAATGCCTTGTTGGCCATTCCACACAAGGTGAAAAACTAGGTTCGCATCCCGTGGTGAGTGGGTTCTGGTTAAGTCTACAGAAGGCAGTCATCCAGCGTGATTAATATAAGCCGAATATTGCAATCGATGTAAAACAAACAAGCTTAAACTAAAACACCTAGACAGACAGTACTAATTCAAAGGCTCATCGGAGGTTTCACTGTTAACCCCTTTGTCTGCTATATATTTGTCTATTTTGGATAGGATAATCATTTGTAATTGACAACCGTCCCATTTTCACCTGTAGCGCTAAGCATTATTGTGTCGTTATTATGAGTCGACTATGCAAATACTCATTTAGATTTTGACAGTACGTATTTCTCACCACTTTAAACATTATTATCTCATCTATGACCCTAGAAAGTAATGAATAGACTTTTCCTGTTAATACAGTCGGATAGTCCATTTCTTTACCGCTCATTTTATCATTATAAAGAAGAAGATACAAAAGAAGACAAAACAGGTCGCACTGCAATTCATGCAACCAAGAACACCAAGGAAGGAAGCCTTTTCTATGATTTGTAAAGAATAATAGTACAGTTGAGCCATCTCGCGAGAAAACCAACATTATGGACTCTGCGTAATGTATCGACCCGGATCAGCCTAAGCATGCCGCACAGGCTTACCTGGACAGACACTGTTCGCCTCCTGTGGATTTTCTGTTACTCTATACCTCTATCCCGATGAGACGGAATGTGTCGGCCCGGATCAGTCTGCGCGGACTGATCCAGGTCCATACAATACGCAGAGGTCATACGGTTGATTTTCTCGCGGGACAGTTCAGTTTATTTGTTCGAATGGTGTTTTACGCCGCTTTTAGAAATATTACTGCATTTTGCATGTAAATAACAATGCAAGACGAAAAGAAGTCTTATTATATACGCGATCAGCAGTGTTGGATGTGTTATACCACTTTCAATATTCTTTTCCTTTATTCACTGTTTTTTCCTGGTAAGTTAACAGTAAGTTAACAGTACTACTGGTCCATTTATCCCGACACCGGCCAGTTAGTCAGTCGTGATGCTAGCCCTGCAACCCTGAGCGCCAAGGAGGGGAGCATACAGAGGGGCAAACAATCCTTCGTCTCACGTAAAACGTGTTGATGGGGGTTTCATTCATATTCTCCGTTATAAGTGTTTGTTTATAACATTAGTGTCACCCATTTTAAAAAGAGCGAATCATTTTATACTTATGACACGTTTCTCCCGGACATATTTTACTTCCCGAATACGTTTTTGCCAGGGATCTTGCAGACAGGCATAATGAACCATTGTTTTCAACAAACTTGCGATTCACCAATCAGGCATATCAGCACGGTTCGAACTGTCGTCGTCGATGGGATTCAAAGCTTCGATGAGGTAACCACTATAATTACGCATTTTGACAGAAGCTTATAACACATTTGTTTAATCATGTTGTGAATAGTGTATATGCACAGGCTGGTCTTGATCTACACTGTTCCCGAAAGACAACATGTACCTTGTCCCATGGGCTGGCTCAAATATGCACCTGCACCTAAAACTGTGTATAATTCTGATACGATTGCCAAGAACTACCTATTTATATATATATACATATATATATACCGGTATATTAAGGCGGTAACACATGTTTGGAAGTGACCCGACACTCAGTTCCGTAATATCCATCTTCGTAGGTTATAAATGAACCACGTTAGGAGAAATGGCTTCGCTTTGATATCATTTGGGCCACGCCTTGTGAAAACCGACCTTCAGGAGTTCTCGATCATCGAAGATACAGATCAGATGACACATCCTCACAATCTGATAATGGCCTGCTATGTTAGCAATCTAGTTGGACGAGCTTTAGACAGATGGTCGTGATAAAAACGGACCGTGCAAAGTATACAATTCGATCGTAGTTACTATAAATATTAAACTCTCCGAGTGTCGGTTGTCGTATGGTCTGGTATATGTAAGTGGTACTGTTAGGTAAAAATTGCTGTAAGAAGAGCTGTAAATGTAAAAGCTTTATCATATACACACGATAAGTGACGTGTGGGTAAGACTGTGCGCGTATGTTTATACAGGTATCCCCGCATGCATATTCACTCTTATCACATGCATCAAACCCCATTTTTCCTGATGCGGTTCATATATAGTCCCTAGAATGTAACTATACAACAGATGGCTGTGGGTCTTATCAGCATCACATGTTTGTCGTTAAGCGGAAAAGCCGCCGGATTTCTGACGTCATCGATTGTATTTTTACGACATTCCCAATAAAATTTTGCGACAATGTCATGCTTTGTATTTACATTGCACAAGTCAATGAATACAATAAAATTCTTGACGAAAATTAACTGATAAAATTCTTTCAATCATCAGGGCATAACAGCCATCCGTATACGGGCAAGCTTAGAGAAAGTGACCCCTTAACCTGTTCCACAAGCGAAACCAACGTATGAAAAGTCTGTAGGTGGTACTTTTTGAAACATTGTGGGAGAAGGACTTATAAATGAAAAATGATTTTTTTTCATTTATTCCCAGTCTGGCATATCTACATCAATATGACAAAATCTGTCGAATTATTGTCACGATTACAATTGTTTTCTACATGAAACCATTTATTAAAAAAAAAAAACATATTAGGGAATTAGATAAAGTATCATCGTAAATATTTCATTGACAACCAAACGAAAAATTGTCGTTTGATGCCAAAATTCCTTCTGCAAATAAACGAATAAAAGAACAGTGACAACACATAGCATGATTGAAATATTCTAACGGTATATTGCATAAGATAAGAAACGAAAAATTTAGATGAAAGATACAGACGATATATAAATCATTGATAACGTCATTCGTCTGTCTTTGAAGCAGCCGAATTACACCTTTGAGAAACAAATTACAAAACCGTTGTGATATTTGCCTATGATATAGGCCCATAATTTTTAACCACAAGGTTTAATCCAGGCGTTGGCCCCTGAAAAAATGAATATTCACCGTTCGGCCCTTTACAAGCTAGTGTACAGATCAACAAGTTATTACACAGTGACTCACCGTATTCCGTGGTGTAGTGATAAGAGCGTCTGCCTCGAGAGCGGGCGACCTGGGTTCGATCCCCGGTCGGGTCATATAAAAGACTTTTGAAATGGAAGTAGTAGCTCCCCCGCCCCCTTCGCGTGCAGGAGTACGGGTTTAGCAATACAACTGAGACACTGATGTCTGGTGTTACCAGCTGAACTAGTAAGTAACCCAGGAAACGGCCGTGATATGACTGGAATATTGTTAAAATCGGCTAAAAACACCACGATGATAAACAATGAAACAACATCACACCATTAGAAATAGATATATACATGTACTCACCAGTCATGATTAATAGAGAGAACATTGACTATGTAACCGAAAAGACGATTCTTGAGCAAAGCCAATTTCTACTGCTTGAGTTTCCCCTCTGAACAATTCCATAATGTTAGATTTAATTCCAAATTTAGTTTAAATATATTTATTGCCATATAACATTATTTAACAATATACATAGTTCAGCTTTATCATATACTATTATTATAGGCACAATATTACATTTGCAACCACAGTAGACGAAGATTAGCATGCACATTCGAGCCGTCCCGCGAGAAAACAGCGATGTGGCCTCTGCGAAATGTATCGATCCAGATTAGTCTGCGCAGTTTGCACAGACTGGTCCAAGCCGACACATTCCGTCTGAGGGGGATAGAGGTATAGAGTACTGATTCCGGATCGGCACTTTACGCAATGTGCACACCGTTCATTTGTGCTGAAGCACGAGTGTATAGGCAGATGTTTAGTGCTCGTGTGCTACAATTAATTACTAAAGGGATCAGGTTCGTGCTTCTTGAAGACACTGCTCTTTTACACTCGTAGGCACCCGGTTTCGTAGAGTGCTTAACTTCCGGGATTTGAATTTCGGCGCCCTTGGTTCGATCCCCGCTCAAGGAGTGCCACTTGGCTAGGCACATTAACCAGCCTAGTCATGATTTGTTCACCAAGGGATCATGAAATAAGTGATCTGTCATCGTGAACAAAAATGATATAATGTTTTAAACGGCATAATGCTCCAATCAAGTAAAATCATACTTGTATTAAAGGAAATTGTTTCAGTAAGGTTAAGTCATAGGTATTTTTAAAGGACCAGGGGTTATCTAAAACTTCACTTTAATTAACAAAGTGTAATTATTTACAACCTTTCACGAAAAATGTGAAATATCCGGTACCCTTTGATGCCAGCTTTAAATTATCCTATTTTATTGGTCATACAGAGCTCCCCAATATATCACGATACTTTGGGATGAATTGTGTCAGGCCATACGAAAACCATCTTTCGGGACCTTTAGACCAGCCGAAGATCAAGATCAGCCTATGTTAACGCGCAATACGATCCCGATCTGCAGTGTTTTCGCCATCTAGGTCAAGCATTCTAGAAATAAATGTTATTACTTTTATAAACGACCGACTAAAAACAAGTACGGTATTTGATTGTGATTATCATTGATTTGGCAGAATCTGAATGTCAAATAGTGTTTTCGTAAAGAGGCATAACGGCCACTTTTTACATGATATCGTGACGTGTGATATTGAGCTTAGCCATTGATACGACAATGCATTTTTCAAAAGATAACGTTGACGATGCTATTTAAGATAAGTTACCTGTTCATGAATTTATGATATCTTGTTTGAAATTAAATATTATCCGTTTTTTGATCATTATACACACACAAAACGGTAAACCTTAGTTTGGTGCATAGGTCCCAAAAGCACATGTACATTACTTTCGGTACTTAAATACACGAAAAGGATGAAAATGGGTACCTCTGTTTAACCCTTACATAACACAAATCTACAGAAAATGACTTTAAAAATGTCTTGGCAACAATTTCCATCAACAAGAGTTTATTCATTACATGGAGTTGAAAACATTGTGGCATTAAGGGAAATTGCTCATTATGAGCATATTTGCATAATGTTTTCAAATGTTGTATTTTGCAGATGCATCAGAAATACCTTAAAAAATAATAATAAATAGTTACAGAAAGATAGAAAATGGAATTTCATTTGACAGTTCATGCACAGTATGGTAAACACAGCAGTACCATTTGAAATATTGTAATCAAATCAAGACCAATAACTTTAGAGGAACAGAGATTAGCCCATTTCGACCAGTCAACATATGCGCAGCAATATCTAAGCAGAGTATTCCAAATATCTACAAATGGACGTTTAAATTAAAGCATTATTATTGAATAATGTAGAAAACATTAAGTTTGAGGGAGAAATCGCTGATTATCGGGCAATTTCTCAATTTGCCACTGAGCTTTTAAAAGATGTCTATTGCAAATAAGCTATGGGACATTATTTAACACACACAAACCAGTCAGAACCAAGAAACATGATTGCAGAAAATAACTAGAGGTACGTTTATATCAATCGAAATGAGATAGAGAGCGTTCGTAAATTATGACATGCCACTTTAACAAGCTGAATGTTAAAGTTCTAAAGTTTGTAAATGACATGTCCATCTGTCATAAATATTACTTATGTTAAGCTAGTAAGACATATGCACAGTTACCGAGATTTTTATTTCAAATTTACCATCCCCGTTGAATTTGCTTTTATGAATACACTGTAGTTCGTTATAAACAAAGACCAAAACATGCCTGTCAGATTATTTTTAAATAAATATAAATGTATAAACAGTTACCACTTTTTAATTTACCCAAATGTACAGTTGATATAATGGTTTGCGGTCTGACGTATTCGTTTAGGGTTGTTGGAAATTGGGCGGCAACGAGTCTACGTTAAAGAATCTTTTTGTGAATTACTGACACTTTCAAGCAATGTGAAACAATATAAACAATAACACACATTTATTACATGATTGTCCACAGGTTGTTGAGAAGTAGCAGCGGAGGAAGCCGTGAATCTGTTCATATTCCATGTTCCATGGTTAACATCATTTCTATGCTGTAGCTGTACACCAGTAAGCTTGAAATAAACTGAATAGTGTGTTGTTAAGTGTAAGATCGAGGTGTGTTCCGCTCGAATCGTGAAAATATAACTTTGCTGCTTACCTCTGTGAACATAAATATTGACCATGCACCAACACGAAGCCACATTCCACATTCCTTAACATTTAAGACACTTTAAGAAAATGACTTTTAACGTCACGCATATGGTGATGATAGAGCGTATAGTTATATTTTTAGAACTATACGCTCTATCATCAGTATATGTAGGTTATAACATACAAGTATGTTTCAAAACTTGTATATTTTGAGATTTATCAACATGATCCTGTTGAATGTTTCTGTATTGTACTTAGCGTTTAGTCCTCTGGAAGCAAGCGTATACATATGTCAAAAGGGAGCTGCCAATTTGTATCTGCCGATATCATGTGATTTTGGTATTTATGATTTAATAATTACACGTCATTAATTCGATATATTTTTGGAATTAACTTTGACTATTGAGTCATTTATCTGTGCATTTGTTTATAAGCATGTTTCGATGAAATCGTACCGTGTCCTTAACTGGGATTTATTCATCGCGGATCACCCACCCAGGCACTCACCGCGATGTACGTTTACTTTGTAACAGGCCAACCACTCTACCAACGTCGCTTTAAAGGCCGGCTTCCAAAGCAAGACTGTAGAAGTAGTATTTGTACACATATCCCATTCCCGTTACAAGATGCTTTCGATTTATAGAAGTCCGTGTTATCCATTAATAAATAAACGTATTGTTTGCACCACGAATATATGCAGTGTACAGTTTATGTTGATAACCAACGAGTCATCAAAAAGATAACGAATCGATTTGCAAACCCCCCCCAAATGATTTACCCAAACTAAACTGGGGACCTTTAATGAAGAACTACACTATTTACTAACCAAAACATCTTCAAGAACCAACTTAAATCGCACAAGTTTACAAGTATCTTAAACGCAAGCGATGTTTACAAAGTGTATCTATTAAAAACGTAAACTTCAGATTACCAATACGACGACTAGAGAAGTATAACCCTTTCCCACATTCATTAACATCGCACCTGCAGTAGAGCCTTTACATCATAAAGTTTTAAATGAAAAGAGTATCTCTATAAATGAAAACAGTTGAAAATATTGTGGCAAAAGGAGATGTTGTTCGTTTCTAGCAATTTCTCCTTCTGTCACAACTTTTTCAAAAGCTGTCTGCTGCAGAGGCATCAGAAAAAGAGTCTATATAAGCCTTATCGCGAGAAAACCAACAATGTTGACTCTGCGTAAAGTGTCGACCCTGATCAGCCTAAGCAAGCTGCTCAGGCTTATCCGGGCAGACACTTTCCGCCTCATGTAGATTTTCTGTTTCAGGAATCATGATTCTATACGTCTATCCCCCTGGGACGGAATGTGTCGGCCGGATCAGTATGCGCGGACAGCGCAGGCTGATCCGGTCGATACATTACGCAGGTGCCCATACTGTTGGTTTTCTCGCGGGACGGCTCATATATTGGAAAGGGATATCAGTGGATTGGTACGGGGGGATTACACAGTCCTAGAGGCTTCAAGTCCCTCTAGATCTTTGTCAACAGAGTGGAGGGTTCCCTTCTTCACACGTACTTCAACCTGAACAACTCATCTACATTGCAGCCCGGCGCTCTAGTGGTTAGAATCAAGTAGACCCTTGGCGTGCTTTGATTCTTCAGTGTTGAGGATATGTCTCCCTTTGTGCTGTGTTTGATGATTATAATCATTTAGGTACATTGTATATGTATAACACATGCCACATGCATTTTGAAGTGACTGCTGCAGATTACTTTTAAAATCAATATTGCTAAATAATTAATTTCTTCTTTGATCACAAAGTTGTCAAATTATCAAAAAATAATTTGTGTTACTTATAGCAATTTTTCTACGTTTTGTCTATATGATTAAAAGTCGTCTGCTGCAGATTTGTTGTACGTGGGAGAGGGTAAAAGTATGGTAAAAAAAGGTAGACTTATGAATTTGGATTTGGAAATAAAGTTGTGTGACATTCAGTTCATAATTTGTTGCACCGCCAATATTAACAGCTATGACTGAAATTGACAGTTTTCTATATCAAACAAAAATATGTTCATTTTGTTTTGATGCACCACGAGAGAATATTAGAAAACCAAAAACGATCACCGCAATATGTACACATTTTCTCTTGCGGTACCTGTATTGTTTAGATAATAAGAATATAATTTCAGTGTTCTGTAAGTTGTGTTCAGGGTTTAAAAATAGTGTTGTCTGTTACAAATATGTTTTATTCACTCCGTTCGATGGTACGTCCTTGAGTTGGAGTATTTTAATTAAATGTTTGTGTTTTATATTGTCCATCATTGATAAGGCTTTTCTATGATAGTCATATCGTATCCACTCTGAGACACTTAAAACAACGTTTATCTGGTACTGAAGACTTCTGACGCATTAGCAGCAGATACTTTTTGTTTTAATACAGTGTGGGATAAGAATAAATTGCTGTCTTAAGATCTGTGTCGAACTTATACTTCCACGTTTCGAGACTTGAATAATACATTTTTTTGTGTGATTTTTTTTAAAATATAAGTATCGATTAACTCAATACTACCCGAATAACTCTATGTGCTGTGCATTGCGATTGATAATCATTTTGACCAATCTACAGCAGACAAACTGTAGAATATTATGGCAAAAGGACACTTTCTTATTTTGCCACAATGTTTTCGAAGATGCGGTTCGAACTCACAACCCCTGGATTGACAGATCAATTACGATCAAAATGGTTTATCCTTCAGTCGCTTTTTTACCCAAGTTCGGCCAATATTCTTTCCGACGTTTGACAAAAATAACTATGATAAGCGTCATTCGTCTTTCACCAATGGGGCCAAAAACATTTGGATAAGCAGCCAGTTGCTTGAAAAATATGTTTCGTGTGGGAAAAGGGTGGAAACGCCTGGGAAAAACTCGCCGCCATTATATTACTAAACAATTGTTTGTTGAAACGGCGTTGAACCCCAATCAATCAGTCGCCTTTTGACCAAACCATTCCGAATAGTCTTCGAGGATGCATGTACGATCCAATTGCGAACATTGAAGGTGTTGTTCAGAATGCATGGATGAACAAAGGCTGATCTTGACCTTAATTTGCCGTCAATGTTGGTTTACAGGTTGATATGGGCCTCAATTGGTCGTCAGCTTTCCAAGGTTAGTTAACAGATTGATGTGGGCCATGTATAATGTGTATCCCGCGAGAAAACCAACATTATGGTATCTGCGTAATGTATCGACCAGATCAGCATGCGCTGTCCGCGCAGACTGATCCATGCCGACACATTCCGCCTCAGGGGATAGAGGTATAGAGTAGTGATTCCTGAAACAGAAAATGCACAGAAGGCGAAATGTGTCTGTCCGGGTAAGCCTGCGCGGCATGCTTAGGCTAATCAGGATCGACACTTTACGCAGAGTCCATAATTTATGTTTTCTCGCGAGAAGGCTCATGTGTTTTCTCTTGAAACTCGAGAGCTTACAGTCAAGGGTGGCCCATAGATTAGATAAACGTGCGGCTTTCTATGCGGAAATAATAAAGAGTTAAGTACACTTCATTTTGAACAGCTAAACAATAGGAAATATGCTGTATTATGCTTGTTATTATAACGTGTATGGGGACCACCCTGTTCGGGTCATCATCTATCCACTTATATGTATGCTTTCCAAATTTCACAAAGACACCGGAGTCATGTCACGCGTGAACAGACCTTCAGATATTATGAATTCAATAGCGATTAAGCATTTCCCGCTCGCACAAGATCTGCAGCAGACGACTTTGAAAACATTTAGTAAAACATATCGAAACTCTCTAAACGTAAAGGATCAATTATTGAATAGAGTTGAAGTCGTTATGAGCACTGTCTCTCTTTTCCACAATGATTTTAAAGTTCCAATACGCGTTCCCCCGATACTTATAGGAGGCTTATGAGATTAAATCGTGAATAACGAAGATTGTTGTCAGATTGTGCGGGTGCGCAGACTGATCTGGATCTTCGCTGGACGCCAAGCCAAGCCCAGGATAAAATTGGTGTTGGTGTCATGCTACAAATAAGGTCAATCCGGTTTTTGTTTTTATTGAAGAGTTTAAAAGGGCTAATCAATGATGATAAAGTAAACGCTTTAAGATGATACTTCACGCCGTTATCAGACTTTGAGCCGCACCAAGAAAAAAAGACACCAGTGCTGTTTGTATGTATGAAAAGTGAAGACTCGAGTCAGCCCGTGTATCTGCATCGTCTCTGCTCTTTGCGGACATATCAATCAGCAACCCTTGGAGAAAAATGGAATTACAACCTCGTGAATTTGGTGTGCATACCCGTTACTGAAAACACGACACATCATTAGATTAAATATCATTTTGGCGTGTCTCGGCTCTTATCCAAGCTTCAGTCTAATGGACTTTGGCCGCACCATTAAGGAAACAAACAAACATTTATCATTTCTCCAACCTCTGTCATAATGTTTTGTCTCCTTTTGATGCCCCTCTGATTATTATGTACGCGAAATGCGATAAGTGTTTATCTACGAAACCTCGGCTTTGCTATTTTATCGTAGCTCTACATATTTTAATCTCACTTCCGGTGTGTTACTCCTCCCCCATAAAAGGAGTCACTTGATTGAGCCAGGAAACATACATTAATTTTTAATTTCGGCTTAATTAATAGGCATACAGGTACCGAAAATCGATAATGCCATAAACAGCATTTCACCAAAAACTTAAAAAATGGTACCTGCCTAGCTGGGGTCATGAAACATGGACAAGTAAATGTAATACTGGTATCTTACCAATGGACACGCCGTGATATAGCTGCATCATTGTTGGAAACGGCATAAAACACAACAGAAACAAACAACGCCATTGTTAGCAAATTTCTGATTGAGTTTGACTCGGCCAGAATTTTTTTTTTTTAAACTAAGTGTTTATCGTATATAATCATGATAGTCGAAGCATGGGTTTCTGAAACCTTGGTTACAAAGATGCAGTACGGTATTGTTCAGTTTTATTGACTTCTATTTGGTGACTTGTAATTGTGAATCAAAACCATTCTCATTGATGCAACTTCACTAAATGACGTTTGTAAAATCTAATGAGGAAAGGTGTAAGATGTTCGTCACTTGCACATCTTTATTTATTGAGTAATGGGTGTTGCAATTGTTTCAAGCGACCAGCGGTTCCTTTACATACATATATGTTTACTACGACTTCACATCAGAACAAAAATGATAAACGAAAATGTTAGGTGTGACTTTTTAGATTTTCTAAGGGGCTCTCATTTTATCATGATTAATGTATGTAATTAGAGGGACCATAGGGTTTCACATATTCAAGGTCTAAGTGCACAAGCACCTTGTCAGAAACGTCTTGAAACAAGATCAAAGATGGTCGTAAAGACACCGTGTTCGGTCTGTTTTATGGTACGGCCTTAATTACAAATAGAGAAGACACTATGTTACGATGATAACATGAATATATAGACACTAATTATATATCAAGAAACATGTATATATACGTGATGAAATAAAGAGTTTGAATCTCTGACCATCAAGGCGAAGACTTGGCAATTTGTCCAGTCAAACAGGTCGAGTTTGTTTTGTCGTGGTCCAAATCAAACGTGTATGCCGCGGTACAATTTCCTAGGTTTATCAAGAAAGTCGGTATAATTGTGATATCATATTGATAGGAAATCAATTGACTCAAACAACTTTGATAAGAGGGACAGGTCTGGCTGTGACCTTTTAGACAATGTAGATTATATTGTATGGGAACTTCAATGTATACTCATACTATTTTGTATATTTAATCAAAACTTTGATGTAATAGCTTACTGTATTGTATGTTTTATGAGAGATTTGATGTATTATCATAATGTATTGTATGTTTTATGGGAGATTTGATGTACTATCATACTGTATTGTATGGTTTATGGGAACTTCGCTATGCTATCATATTGTATTGTATGTATCGGATTTGCAATATATTATCATAATGTATTGTATGTGTTATGGGACCTCGATGTAATATCCTAATGTATTGTATGTTTTATGGGAACCTTAATATATTATCGAATTGAATTGAATGTACTGTAACTTCAATGTATTATCATCATGCATTGTATGTTTTATGGGAGATTTGATATATTATCATCATGTATTGTATGTTTAATGGGAACTTCAATGAAATATCAAAATGCATTGCAGACTGATCCGGCCGACACATTCCGTCTTAGGGGGATATATGTATAGAGTCGTGATTCCTGAAACAGAAAATCC
>JAUELF010000012.1:110753-130472 GCA_031471495.1 Clinocardium nuttallii
GCTATTCATCCTGACATCGATGCACCAGTCGTAATGCTATTCATCCTGACATCGATGCACCAGTCGTAATGCTATTCATCCTGACATCGATGCACCAGTCGTAATGCTATTCCCCCACAAAGGATGCAACCAATGCATAACTTCAATCAAAATATTTTGTATGACCCGACCGGTGATCGCACCCGAGTCGGACACTCTAAACACAACACAACGGAGACAGTGTGTACTGTTTAAAGTCACTTACAATGGTATAAGAGTAAACGTATGACATATAACATAGTTTGGTATGTTTGTTAAATTCAGCACATAGATATGTGACTATATTGTTTTTAATTTGCTTTGCTTTTTATACCAATCCGAATCCACACTTAATATATATTAATTTGCAGGTCAAAAACTGGTTCCAGCAAACCCAGGACATTGTTAGAAGTAACACTAGTTGCGCTACTCCTCTAGTATTCATGCCCGGCCAATAGATGCATGTGGAGAAATTATTTGTTATAATGTATTTTGAATGCATGACCCTGAACTTTCATTTTGCGCAAATTCTTTCGTTTGCTTTTTGTTATGGTGTTTTACGTAACTTTCAACATGTTTTAAAGTTATATCACGGCGTTTCTTGGGTAAGTTATCAGTACTACTGGTTCATTTATCTTGACACCAGCGAGTCAGTCGTATTGTTAAACCGACAACGCTTAGCGCCAAGAAGGGAAAGCCTTACTACCATTTTAAAATAATTTTGTATGACCCTGCAAGTGATCGAACCGGTACCTGGGGGGACTGACGCTCTACCACTACACCACCGAGGCGGTCTTGCGCACATGAAATATAAGATCATTGGCGTCACGAGTTTTATGTTGGTTAAAGTTGGTATAACTAGCAATATAGCTAAATGTCCGAGTGTAAAATTGAAACCTTTACCCTTAAGATGGTTTTCGAAATCGTTATATCTTGAACCAATTACAACGTCTTTTTTCATAGCTTTTAGTTGGTAACGCCTTTAAGAAAGAAAGAAAATCAGCAATCTGAAAAAGAAATATAACGGCTATTAATGCTCCAATACTCCATTTCAGCTTCCTAATCTAAACCAATATAAAGTGACCACCTGTCTGTATCGCTTACCAAATTTCCTTCTTTTCAAAGGTTCTCTTAAATTCAAACGGTTACCTTGTTAAAACGATAACTTTTGATTTAACATTTAATTAATTCCTCTAAAAGTACGTACAACCATTATGTGAGAAACATCCAGTTCCTATAAGTGCAATGACGGTATGCAAATAATGGTGCTGTTAAAGGGCGTGATATATAATGTTCGTAAAACAAAATACGTCATGTAATCCATGAGTGTAAAGGGCCTATAAAATCAAATATAAAAACCGAAAAATTGGTATTATGTGGATAATTCAATCTTTAGCCCATAAATGAGTGAAATGGACGGGGCTATTTTACACCACGTTTGGCCGGATCAATAGAACAATGTCTATCTTGGAGTTAACATTGACACTGGTATGTAATAAAGCAGACTTAGCGAATTATTAAGTCAGTCTAAGCGCTTAGCTCATTCATTGACTATGTATAAATTACATATTTGAAGTTTCACATTTCTATTTGCATACATCTGAATGGCGTCTGGCGAATTTGGGGGTTTGTTGGTTCGACGTACAGTCAAGACTGTCCATACAGCCATTCGTCCTAAAAAATACTAGATGCTTATGCAATATAGTATTGATGCATTTAGGAAATTGCTGATACTTATAAAATATAACGACACGCTTCGTTTATAAAATACAGACAGTCATGTGCTAAAAACCATCTTTGTTTAGCAATTCCCTGTCTATAGCAAACACACTTTTAATTTCCCAATTACTCATTATCTGCATACAATTCCCTGTAAGTAAAGACAACCTGTGAACAAAGACCAGATTGTTCTCTTACGATACGAGGTCTGTTAACAAAGGTTTGACTGTACAAACGCAGTTAAGCATCTGCGTACAGTGAATTCTCAGACAAGCCTATGTACCAGCGTAGTCGCACCAGAGCCTTCAATGTATGCATCCACCCTATGTTTTGTTTTTCGAAAAGCACCGCTCATATACATTTTATTCCGAAGAAATGTTGAAGCTTACACACTCTAGTCAAAAGATACATCAATCAGGCAAGTATTACCCAATTACCCAACCGTATTGACCTAATCTGGACAGGTATGTTAACGTTGAACGCTTTTGAACTTATCTATATAAAAACCGGAAACATATCTATAACTAAAATAGTAATAACTGTATATAAAGTTGAAATCATTGTGGCAAAATAAGAAATTACTCTTAATGAGTATTTTTCCACTTGGCCACCAAATGTCGTCTGCACCAAGGCGTCTAAATGCTTCCATGTGTGAGAGAGTTAAGACAAATATTATGTCATATACAACCCATTTGTTTGTTCATTCAAATTGTAATTTATCTTAGAAACATTCATGTCGATGGAACAGAACAGAACAGAACATATATTTTATTTTCAACTTAAGCATAGGATCAAAGAAACGCAATTTATATTTGATACCTGTATGATTTATTGATAAATGGCCATCGGCCTTTACATTTACAGAAAGCATACACAAATACGTTCAATGAAAACATCAAGAATTAAAATGGGTTAAAGTGAAAATATTAAAGTTCGCTGATTAAATCTTTCGTTTCTTCATAGCTATATATACGAACGTTGCAATATTGTTTAATTCTTCCTCGTTATTCTCGTTAAGAGCACATTAAATTCTGAATTGTTGGATTCTTGTGTTATTTCGCTAGCATGTATTTACTTCTAAGATCAGAATAAACTGGACAATTTAATAGGAAACGATAGACGTCTTCTATAATATTTTTTACATATTTGACAGAATATACTCTATCGTCAAAGTTAGTGTTACTGTAACGTCCTTGTTCTATTGCAATTTTAAATCTCAGCTCTTCGAAATTTAACAATTTCTATTATATCCAAATAAGGTTCAAAATAGATGTTGTTGTTATTTTTTTATGAAAGCATAGTTTGGATTGATTGCGACATGTGATGTTTCATATCATATCTGAAAATACTGTTTGATTTCCCATGCATAGCCGAATCCATTTTCAAGTACAGTATTCTAAGATTCGATACCCAATCAACATAACCCAATGAATCAAACATTTGCAACATGTTATAACATTTCTTTTACATATCTATTGTCTGGCATATTCAATATTTTGAGCCAGTATTTGATTAGTATATAAGGAAAATCTTCCACAATCACCCAAAACTGCTACATCTGCTGTATTTGTTGGTTCATGTAATAATGTTGACTGTTAATAATAATTATGTTATATTCTGTTCTATCTTTTAATAATACATATACTTACGCTACTGTCAGGATCGGGTTAATAGTGTGAACTGATAACTAATCTATAATTCACTTCAGTATTTACATATTAAATTGGTCTAAAGAATGAGTGTGGAAAAATAGCGTGAAATGGTCAGCTGGTGAGTGCAGCCAACTGGAAACTTGAAAACATGATCGCATTGCTTACAGTTGAACGCCGATTTGACATACTGAATCTAAATTTTATTATGATGTTATTTATGGGGTTTCTTTATTTTCCTACATGATGGATAGGGCAACGATACTGTTATTCTAAACAAGTGACCGTTATTGAATTTTATTTTCAGTTGCCGATTAAAATATAGTCAAAGCTCTATAAAACATCACATTTCATTTCGTATAAGAAATTATTTCTAAGCTTAATGGAGAATTATATACCTTAACATATATGACGAGAGTTATCGGCCTAGGAATCGAAAGTGCGAATACTGTCTCGGCCATCTATGCTTTACGAATACATTGTAATACGTCTTCCACTTATGAGTTGAGGGTCAGTGTTTGAATGTAGCCAGTTGCCTGGAAAGACTGTTGGGAATAGGACTGCTCCGAGAGCGCCATGAATGACATGGTAGGGTATATTGAACGGCGTGATAAAACTGAATATTGTCAGACTTAAATTTATCAAAATGGCCGTAAGCGCATTACGTCGCCACCCAAGACCTTGTGGTTCACAAAGCCTTGAAATAAATAGACACTAACTCAACATACACTCTGATGCTATCTGTAGGTCAAACGTTCACGCATGCTTGCATTCTTTCTGAAGAGCCAAAGATAAATATGTTATAAAATATTGAGATTATTTATCATTGGCACGGTACGCATGATTTAGGCACGACGGCATTAAAGGACACAATTACGAATTATATGCAATATTATGAGAATTTCGTTGATGAAATTGAAACACTTGAGAAAAAAGTAGAAGATGTTCGCTGTAAAATGCTTACATAAAACACATAAGATAAAAGATTACCATTTTTTTTTTTGAAAAAGCCTACTAAAAATACCAACGTCTGTGAAGCGTTTTCTATTCGAGAAAGTCAAGAAATTGCGGTATGAAACTCTCCAATGTAATTACGGATCAAGTATGTTTCTAAAAGCACTTTCTTCTCATTCGCCTGCGACAATCGTCAGCGTTAAGCCCTCATCCAGCACGATTTAACAAATGACCCTTTCCAACAAAGTATCACGTTTGAACGAATGTGAAACTATCTAAAAGGAAATATGAAAGTTGTCTTTAAATGTGAGCCGTTCCGCGAGAAAGCCAACATTATGGCATCTGCGTAAGGTATCGATCAGATCAGCGTTCGCTGTTGTAGCAGACTGATCCGGGCCGATACTTTTCGACTCCGAGGGATAACGGTATAGAGAAATGAAATCCACAAGAGGCGAAACGTGTCTGTCCGGGATAGCCTGCACGGCATGTTTAGACTGATCCGGGTCGACGCAGAGACCACAATGATGGTGTTCTCGGGAGACGGATTAGGTTAAGTATTGTGGACAAGGGAGAAATTGCCCGTCTTGCCAAACTGTCTTCAAAATCCACCTGCCGAGGCGTCCAAGATTCGATCCCAGCTCGCTGCAGTTTTGGTGGAGTGTCCTTTGGCAAGGGGCGCATGCATTAGCCATGTACCCGTTCTTCGGCCAGTGATCATATGGCCAGTGATCATATATACATGTTGTGTCGTCGTGATGTAAAGGCGAAACTGTTGAAAAGGGTGTAAAACGCAAATAAAACAAATCAAGACCTCAGAAGGTTGATTTTGGTGTGACGTTGCTCAAGTTCATGAAGGTAGGGACTAATCCAACAGAAGAGTTTCTGCGAGACGTGACGGCTTAGTTTGCATATGGCTGATGTCTAACCACTTTTACGCCTATTACCTAATCACGTTACAGCGTTAGAAAGCCAATTCATCAAACGCTTAAACCTTCCCCCAATATAACACATCTACAGTACATGACTTTAAACACATCTAGGCATAGCCCTGGAATTTTTTTATTAATTAAATTTGTTATTATTAAACGAAAGAAAACATTAAAGTAAAAAGGAGAAATGCCCATTATGAACAATTTCTCCTTTTTATACTATGTTTTTAAGCGTCGTCTGCTGTAGATACGTTAACAATGCGTCTGCACGCTGGAAAGGGTTAAACGTTTTTTCTATGCGATGAAACAGACATAAAGCCGTCGACTTCGTTACAAGACTAGAGTTAAGCCGGTGAAAATGAGCTTTCTCCTTTTCAATAACTCTCCTGACATTGATTATTATTGTTACCGCGGTCCTCGTGAGCTCGTGCTAGAACGTCGCGTGCAGAAATTAGCTGGAATCATTAGCAAACAGTTTTACGGTTCTTTTAGAGGAAACGGGTCCAGCTTGCATGGGGGATATTTGCATAAAGACCTTCGATGAGAACCGAAACGTCGATATAAAGTTTTCAATTACGCGGGCTAAGTGCCGTTTAAAGCTCGTCACAAGCCGAGAAGTTGCGGTAAATAAATAGAAAGAGGAATAATGTTAAGAGCCATATTAACCCTGAAATCCTTTCAAATTATATACTTCTCTTTTAAAAAGTATAATTACAATTGATTCATTTGAATTTTTGATATTATTCTTGATTTAATTAATTCAAGAATCTAAGAATAGCGTGGACTTAGTTTGTACCACACGTACAAACCGTCTGATCGTGATCTTGACTATTATAAGAGATGATACATACTCGTGTTCCGAGGGATTAAGGGGTTGAGGAGAAAGGATTTTATTTCCATGGAATTGTTTCAATCTCTCTCGCTCTCTCGATTTATCAAGAAATGTTTTCCGAGTCAAACAAAAACCCGAGTGTGACAAATCTGTTGTAAAACGACGGAAAAGAGCGTTTATCCATCACTTTGTGTTGTTGCTGTTGGTTTTTGGTTGGTGACAACATTATTGAAAAGTGTCAATTTGTCCTTTCGTGATGTATAACATTTGTAAAATAGATGATTTATTAATCAATGTGTTACGAAAAAACAGTTATATTCGACTTTTCTTTTGATGCAATTATAAAACAAACGATTTATTGATTTGATGATTGATCACGAAATAATTCGATATAGTTGATGCATTTGTAAACAAATGATTTATTCATTGATTTGTTACGGAAGAACATGTTTATCCAACTTCAAATATTCTTATAAGTCATTTGCTATATTTATTTTCCTTAAGTATAACCCTTAAGTATCTAAAACCATTGAATCTGTAGAAATTAAAGATAATTGAAATGTATATTTAGCCTATAATGCAATCAACACAAATGAAATAAAACAACACAATACATCTGTAACAAAACAAAACAATACAAACATTTTCATTAATTATAAATGCTTTAATATAGATAAGGACAAGAGAGTTTATATACATACAGTAACTACTTCATTTACAACATTCATGGGATGTCGCAGATTCGATCCCCGACCGGGTCATTCCAACGGCTTTTAAATGGACATATGAGCCGTGCCGCGAGAAAACCAACGTTATGGCATTCGTATTATGTCGACCAGATCAGCCGCACAGTCCACGCAGACTGATCCGGGCCGAAACATTCCGCCTCAGGGGGATCGATGTATAGATAGAGTAGTGATTCCTGAAACAGAAATTCCACAAGAGACGAACAGTATTTAGCCGGGTAAGCCTGTGCGACATGCTAAGGCTGATCCGGGTCGACACATTCCATAATGTTGGTTTTCTCACGAACGGCTTATATAGTCTTTTCCTCCTTTGCGCCCAGTGTTGAATGAGGGTTAGCAATTTGACTGAGCCACTGTTGTCAGAATAAACGGACCTGTAGCACCGGCAATCTATCAAAAATAAACCCACCTTGATATATCTGTTGAAGAGACGTAAAACACCATGTATAAACAAACATATCATCTGTGCTGTTTGCCGACTCAAAAACAGGAACACTTCATTTTGATGACAGAGGAGTCAGTTTTGTTTAAACTTATCAATTTACATCATTTGCGAAACAAGCTTTCAGATCATTGTAATCAAGTGCTTCCTGGAGACTAAACCAGTAAACGCACCGTGTGTGTAAGTGGTAAAATACCAATACTCGCTCATCACGGGATTCGAACACATGACCTCTGGTACAAGAGGACGACGCTCTACACCGCTGTTTTCTACTTGTTAGTTGTGCTAAAACGTATTTATTACACACCGATTATTGAAGCAAGTTCTTACTTTTACCTGGCACTATTGCTCGATGTGATCGGTCACTGGGAATACACACTAGGACTCGCGTCGAGTATATGGGGGGAAGTCCAAATTCTGACCGACTCTATCGGGTATCGAATCCGGTACCTTTTGATCATGCGATCGGGTCATTGTCATTGAGCCACTGACTGAGCCACTGGCTACCTCTACATCCGTTGTTAAGCGTCATTGATTGATCATACAATACTTAAAACATAAACAAGATCAACCTGCGCATGATTGCAGTCAAATTGTTCACAAATCCACAGAAACCCGTCAACAATGAAAGACAATGTCACTCTTTGTACGAATTTAGCAGGATAAAAGGTAAAGTTAATTACATAACTAAAAGAGTTTGTATCTCCATTTGTGATATGAGCCGTCCCGCGAGAAAACCAACATTGTCACATCTGCGTAATGTATCGACCAGATCAGCCTGCGCTGTCCGCGCTGACTTGTCCGGGCCGACACATTACGTCTCCGAGGGATAGAAGTATAGTAAAATAATTCCTGAAACAGAAAATCCACAGGAGGCGAAAAGTGTCCATCCGGGTAAGCCTGTGCGACATGATTAGGCTGATCAGGGTCGACACTTTACGCAGATACCATAGTGTTGGTTTTCTCACGAGACGGCTCATATGCACTTTCATACGACCTTTGTTTAGAGTTCTCTTAGAACTCCAAGGAAAAAAATACAAACGTGTTAGGCTCACCATAGAAAGTGCAAAATCTGACAGACGAACCAGGATCTATCAATCAGGTATTGAAAAACCCTAGGCGCACGAACACATATAAAAGGAGAGAAAAACGACCACCTATACAGTAAGAAGTGAATTTGGTGTTAATTTGTATCGGCAGGTCAGCGAATCGCTCGCCGTCCATGTCGAGCTCGCATACAAAACGAGTAGCGAAGCTTTTGTATACAGAATAAATTGTATTTTCCCTTTCATTTGATTTGTTCAACTGCTGTATTCAGACCTTGTTATAAAAACCCCGGAAGAAAGGAACACCTGGGCGTTGTAGAGAAACCCTTCTTACTATGAAATGCACTTTAGATGTTTTTTCTTTAATGTTGAAATACGATTAATATGTTTGAATTTTTAAAATTCAAATAAGTAACTAACGGTAGAGCATCACGAGTTAATAACACTAAGAAGACTCTACTCGAATTTTTGAAACATGCTTAAAACGACATTTATTACTTTCTGGTGTTGGTTGTTTTTCGCAAGAAACGAAAAAAGTCTGTAACGGCTATAAAAACAATATGCATAGTAAAAAGGTTGCTTTTTGTTATGAAGGCGATCGCCATTGAAGAAGATAACTAAGTTGTAAATGAAAAAGAAATATCGTTTTATTTGGATTGACAGATCAAATGAATGAGGAGTAAATTTAAACCTTTCCCATATGCAGACGTGTTTTGAGATACATCTGCAGCAGACGACTTTGAAATAACTTTGTAGCCAAAAAAGGAATTTTTTGTTCATCATTAAAAATGTTTTCCCTTACAACAACGTATTCAACTTTATTCATTAATTAAACTTTCTTTTCCCCTTAAATATGGATATTCGATAATTAGGAATGTATGGTTTCGAAGTCTGCTGCAGATTGTATGTGTGTGGGAAAGGGTTAAACCCATACAGGAAAAGAATTACATAATTATACGATCTACTTGACAATTCAAACGCTTGAAATTGAGTTTTAGAATTGGCCGATACCAAAGGTATGTTAGAATAATTATTTTGGTTTTGCGGTTAATTAAAAAGGTACTCGAGTTGACGAAAAGAAATATCAACAAAAACAACTAAGTTAATATGACAATAACAAGCTGCACATCACAACTCCACCACCACCACCACCACCACCACCACCACCAACAACAACAACAACAAGCGAGATACCCGACTTGTCACCAATGACGATTGAAAGACTATACGAGTACAATTTGGATCGGTAGTTTGATTTATTGTGGTTTTATAACGCTTTTATCAATAATCAGTTATATAACGACAGCAGTATGCACTTGTTCATGATCCATAAGTCTACAGAGCAGTTAATGTGCATTGCCAAAGGGCACTAGACTGAAATCGGCATTTGAATTTAAAAGAATCAAATAAATATTGTACGTTAATAGTACCGTTCTTGGAATGAAACTTGAAACCACCAGATAATCGACGTCCTGCGATCTTTCATATAAATCCATCTATGTAGACTTAAGACTTAGGTGAGCATGTGTATCGCACCGTCTCAGCATATACTTCACTGTCCGCATACATGTTGTACCGATCTCATTGCATCTTCTGACACAACACTAGAAGTGTAGCCTCACAATACTTGGTGTTACGCCAATGCTGCTTCAAATGATGCCAAACAGGAACATGTTCTTTGACCCCCAAAAAGCTAGACGTGGCTTAAATAAGAACTAAAAAAACCCAGAATAACTGTTTATCCATTTCCAAAAATACAACACATCTGCAGCAGACGACTTTAAAATAATCTAGGAAAAAATGGGGACACGCTCTGCAAAATTAATAGAGTTGAAAACAAATGAAGAAATTGCTCGTTTGAAGCAATTTCTCATTTTGCCTCAATATTTTCATAAGACGTTTGCTCCAGAAGCATCAGAAAGCGTGAACAGGTTTACCATATAGAAAAGGATTGCACGAAAAGCATCTTCCTCGAACCACCATGTTCCTCAATGAGACACGTTTTGACGCAATTGTAGCAAATGATTCTATTTAATTTTTACAATTTCATTTATATTTTCTATTTTAACTCTTTTTTTTTTTTTATCACAGACAAACATGCTGCATATAGGTGAGTGTTATAAAGCTTTGAATATACTGACTTACTAAACAGCATTTCTATATGTAGAAGCATCATGATTGATTATTTAGGGTTTTCGATCGCTTTCAACAATTCTTCAGTATATCACGGCGTTTACTGGGTAAGTTATCAGTAATCTTTGTCCATTTATCCCGACACCAGCCAGTAAGTCGAAATGCTAACCCCGCAGCCTTAAGCGCATAAGAGTGTAGCCATTACTACCATTTTTAAAATTGTTAATAAGACTCGACCGGGGATCAGGGGCATTTTGAATCATCTGCAGCAGACGGTTTTGGGCGTGACATTTCTTGGATAATATCATATATCTTATCTTTATTCTGCTGATTTATACATTAAATTGTCGTCTGCTGTAAAAACATCTTTCAAATTTGTAATAATAGCTAGAAAAATATTTGATAGAGAGGTATAAACGTTGTACGAAAAGAGGAATTTCTTGTTTTCTCATTGTTCCTACAAAGTTTTTTAAAAGTCGACTGCATAAGAAAAACGGTTCATGAAAAGCAATTGTTCTGACCGTGTCAATCAATTTGCTAGAAGTTTTGTGATACATAAAGCAAAACAAAAAAGCCACCAACTCTCGTCTTCTGTAATTGTTTATTGACAAAAGGTAATGGTGAAGTGTTAGAGCGTCAGCCTCTCGTAGCAAAGGCATCGGTTCGAATCTCGTGATAAGAGGACACTACACAGACTGTGACACTATGGATATACCTGTAAAACGATGTCGTCTGACATTTGTCTATTACGTATTCATCACGTGACGGTTCAAATTATACAGACGATACCTAGTTATTGACTGTCAAGCTTTGGATGTTTATACCTGTAAAACGATGTCGTCTGACATTGTCTATTCCGGAATCGTCACATGGCAGTCCAGTTTACACACAAATGATACCTAGTTATCGACTGTGGATGTTTATACCTGTAAAACGATGTCGCCTGACATTGTCTATCATCTGACGGGGGAAGGAAGACGTCGTAATTGGAAAGTCGGAGAGATAAGCTGCATACCGTGATGAGGTCGATTTTATGGTCTCGGACGGGTCAGAACGAAAAGGGAAGTGTACTGTGGAATATCCTTCCCGGAATGATATCAAGAGTAATGGGTGCGAAAAATAATGGGTTTCAATTATAGGTCAAAACTTTCTTAACTTTTTTTCTCACTTGAAGAAGTATTTTTTTTTGCAGAAGACAACTTTTATAATAAACAATTGTTTCCTTACGGGAAAGTGATTTTTAACGGAAATCAATTATAATACTTTGATTTACAGAGCTGTATCACTTTTTTCAACATGTTTTCCAAGTCACCTGCTGCCAATTATGTGTTGCATATGGGAAACGGTCAATGAGCATTTACTCCTATTCTGAACAGTAATTCAGTTATATCACAGCGTCAACACACTTATCCATGAACTAGTATCAATTAGGAACATTGCCTAGCTCAATGGCACTCCTCCTTGATCGCTGCGACGAGAAGTTATCGAACCCGGAACGCCCAATCTCTAACTACCACACTAACCACTCGCACACTCATTTGAGTCATGCCTGTTCGCATATACAAAAAGACTCCGTTTCCCCTGACGCGGTCCTTTTAATTTCGAGACTTTATTGAACTATTTGTTGTTGGCCTTCAGTGATAGACGACCATCCCTTAACCCATACCATCATAATCAGTACCTGATATAGGCTTCGCAGCTATATCATTATACTACGTACTCAGAATCTGTGCTCAAGCATCTGATTGGTCCGGCTCAAATTCATTCTCGGCATTAACCAATCAGAATCCTTATTTGGAACATTGCGTTCATTTCTTGACACAGACAACGGTTTTGAAGCTTTACAGCTACATGGCTAGCTGATGACTCTGCAGGAAACGACTTTAATACATCGCCAGGAAAAAAACAACAAATGAGAAAACCAACATTACGGACTGCGTAACGTGTCGAACCTGATCCGCCTAAGCATGTCGCGGAGGCTTACCCAGACAGACACGTTTCGCCTCCTGTGGATTTTCTGTTACAGGAATAACTACTCTATACCTCTATCTCCCTGAGACGGAATGAGTCGGCCCGGATCAATTTGTAGTTGGGCATGTATTTCATTTGTAACATGTATTTACAAATTGCAAGATTCTTTACATTTTTCAACATACAACACAATCTGCATGAGACGACTTTGAAATATATATGTAAACTATGGAATATATCTATAAATGAAAGTATAGTTATTGAGTAGAGTTAAAATGTTAAATGAAAGTATAGTTATTGAGTAGAGTTAAAATGTTTGACAAAAGAAGGTAGTGGTCATTATAACTTCTCTTTTTGCAAGACTACCTTCCCGTGTCGTCTGCAGAGCAGGTGCGTTTAAATGTTGCATAGGGAATGGTCGTATCTAATGTTGTGAGAACTTGTGGCCAGACCCGTTTGCATATAATAGTTTATTATATACCTGTACACTGTATAATGTTGAATACTTTTACAAGGCAATATAATATGTTTGAACGGATAAGTTAAAATAGTTTCTATGGCCATGACAATATGGAAACCTATGAGAAAAAGCAAATGAAGAGAACACTAAAATAATGCGTTGGTTCTTTGATTTTAGTATTCTCTCTTAAAGTTTATTTCTAATTGTTGCTGTTTCTTTAAGCTACTTTTTTTCCATTTAACTATGGTTATAACACTATGGATGTGAATGCCGCCTGCTGCAGATTTGTTGTATGTGGAGAATATTAAATATGGTTAGGTCGTGAAAAAGCAGACCTTTGAGACAGTGAGGCCAGCATTTGATTTAGATCCACCTAGTCAGATTTTCGTATGTTTGCCATACAATTCTGACTTGAAGCAAATTCACATGTTTTATTTATATAGATCTATAGGCATTTAATTATTTCATACTGTAGGACTGTTCTATGCATACACTATAACTGTATTTAATGGATAAAAGTGCAGTAAGTTTAATTTCCATTAATTGCGCAAGGCATCCAAATGTTTGTTAACATGAGACACATCTTACACATGAAAAGATGTAACCACAGTGATTAATATGTTAAAACAGTCTTACAATTCCAGTACTTATTTTATAGATCTCTGTGCAAGGAATCTTTAACGGGATACCTATGTCCTATTATGGAAAAGGTTCATATTACATGTTATATATTAGAATGGGCACCATTAGAATGACGTACTGTCATATTTGACTAGTGATTTCGTGTATGCGTTATTTGTGCCATGTTTGGTTTCTTAATACTTGGCCAAAAAGGTCTTTGACGTTATAGCTAAAATAACAAAACAACTCAAACCATATGTTGTGTGTATTCTAAAGAATCGTCTAGTTGAAACGACTTTTTTGAGTGCCAACTCAAAGATCTCTAGGTGATATGTGAGAGGTTGTGGCGAAATGACACGAGTTCACTGCTCCTTTTGTAACGTGACGTTTATATGCGCTTGTAAGAGGCATATCATCATTAACACTATTATATTAAGCATGGACACACGGTGCCTATGGTATTGCAATAATAGCATAGTTTTCCGTGTGTAAAGGACCAGTGGTAGAGCTATGTTTATCCTGACAACGAAGACTTATCCATATTATTCTGTCCATGAACTTTTAAACGCCTGAAGAGTGCCGCAACGACCAGCTTTGTTGAGTCTTGAGTATCACCGAACTGGGGATCAAATGCCCCTGGTCTCTAGCTAGTCATGTCGAAGTTCTAGCCCTCACACATCTGATTATGTTATTAACGCTAGTGGAGTCCTATCATTGCACCCCATGTAGAAAAGTGCTGCGGACGATCCTTTAGCATCTCCAGAACCACAGTAGTATAGTCTTAGAATAGAACAAAAGACAGGGTGGAACAGAAAGACCTGTTCAGCATGAACAATAGTTTCTTTGCCCATACTGTTTTCAAAAGTCGTCGTCTGCTGCAAGAACGTCAAGAAATGTCACACTCTGGAGAAGGGTTAAGGGAGTCTCTAGAAGATACGGAAGAATGATATTAAATGGATAAGATAAAGCGTAGAACAATCAGTCGAATACGTTGATTTAGTGTCCTGTGTTCGTCAATCCGTGTCTCTGATAATGAATGAAAGTAACGTCTCGCTTTACAGTGGAATAACTGTTAACTGATGAACCCTTACCCATTGGGAGACTCTTTTTGACACCTCTGCAGCAGACGGCTATTAAAAACAGTCTGGCTAAATGATAAAGAACTCAAAATGTCAAATTACTCTGCTTGCCACCATGATTTTATCCTTGTTCAATGTTTGATCTTTAATTTATAAAGAGTTTCCATTTTTTGACTAGATGTTTGCATTCAAAGTGTAAGTGATTAGTAACCATTGATTTCAACTTCTTATAAAAATGCTAAGAAAAGATTTAGCGGCTTTTTAACATATATATGCGAATTGTTGCAATGTTAAAGTAAATGTCCATCAAAAGAGAACTCGAAATATTTTTAACGGCGCGTTTTTTAACGTCAAAATCATCGTTACGTTAGTATCAGGAGATCAACGTTACATTCCGTTGGTACCGTTTCACATTCGTTAAGTTACGTTACACGGTAAAAGACAGAAATATATTTTCTGTTTCAGGAATCATTACTCTATACCACTATCCCATTGAGAGGGAATGTGTCGGCCCGGATCAGTCGGACCGGACAGCGCAGACTGATCTGGTCGATACATTTCGCGGATGCCATAATGTTGGTTTTCTCGCGGGCCGGCTCACGTGTTTTTTGGACGCATCCCAGCTTTTAGTGTTGTAATGTTTTTCACCTGTCTGTGTGACTTGTGAGTAAAATATTAATAGTGTAGAATTTTAAACGGTCCTGTGCGATGTACACAAACACTTGTACCCTTTTCCAATGGACGGGCTCATACAATATTTCGTTTGAAAAATAATGCATGTGTTTGATAAAACGCAAGCTCTATTAGATAAGAGGAATAATCGTCTCCATGTGATTATTGCAAAAATCTTACAACATCCGACAAAGGGAAGATTTTGTTAGTACACTAACATTGCACATTCTTGTCAATGTGGTTGCGACCACAAAGGACCATGCAATGGACGTATTTGTTAAAACAATCCAGCAAGCTGTAAGAGGAAGCCAGTATAACGACAATATAAAGACGAGCACAATAAATCACGGCACAGGTCGGGTCTCCCGGTTACCCGGGTACCTGTCAACATTGTGTAAATTAAACTTCAAAGAGAATCTCTTCACTTTCCGCGTATCTCTGTAAAACATCTAAGACATCTCTTGTCCATGTTGATATGTCTTAACCCTGTACATTATCAAATATTGTAGAAAAGTCGTTTGAATTGAATATACTTGAGCCGTGGCAATTGGTATGAAGGTCTTATGTTGCATGTCCGGTCAATGTAGACTCGGATGAACATTTACATCCGCAAAGTCTCACTGGAGCTTTCACCGTCAGTCTACTTGTAAGTTTGACCGAGAATTAATTGTGAGTGAAATATTAGTAGTGTTTTCTACCTAGTAGTGTTTACGCCAATACAACGTTAAATGATGTCACATCGTAAAGGCAATACGACTCAAAATCGCCAGTCGCGGCTCATTTGATTTTTAATTTTGTATCGTTCTCGAGTCTGTGTCCAGCTTCCAACATTATGCCATTAACATGCACTGTAGTTCGTAAACCTTTCTATGAAGCTTGTTAATTGTATTTAGACATCTACGTCGTGCATTAATAGTTAAGCCGCGGCTAGAGATAAGGGGTCTTAATGACATTCCGCGTTGAACTAATTTAAAGTTATATTGGCATACGCCTTCTGGGGCTAGACTTCCAATATGTTGTCAGAACATGCACATTGGAATTCATTATATACCTGCCCTGTACAATTTCCGGAGCAAATACATACAGATGGTCACGCGCAGTGCACACACCATGGATTTAAATTCGGTATTTAAGTAGGTCAAATACAGTACCAAATATGGTAATGTGACGTAATTGAAATATGATGTGACGTCATTCAAAATGAGGTAGTGGGGACGTGCTCACAGTCCTATCATAAAGTTGACTTTATTTATGCGTACATTGTGTTATTTTATTATTTATTATACACGTATTTATCATTTGTATGTTTTCTTCTTTACTTTGTCTACAGGGTATGTAACGAAACGTTATGTTGCAGAAGGCGATACTTTGTTTGGTAGTGTCTACTTAGGGCGTGGTCAAATTGACATCTTTCTCGACCTTTGATATCAGTTTCCCTCGCCCCTCGTAGACAATACCAACCCTAGTATCGCTACTGCAACGTGATATTCCCTATACATAACATGCATGAGGACGGTAACGACTCTGATGTACAGATTGCACGAGTTTTCCTTGTACGACGATGAACTCAGATCTCGAATCGCCAAACGGGGCTATTTTGTAATGCACCGGCTTTCGGTTATGTGATTCGGTTGAAAATAATTTCGAATTATGCTTTTCTTTTTTTCGTAATTAGTCTAGTAGGATTGATAGTTGCATTCAGTTTTTCGAATACAATGGCATGAAGTCTCTGTCAACCGCTTGTATATAATCAGATTCACAATCGTTCACAATTATCCACATTGAAAGGTCCTGCTATTTCTGACACCTTTCGGAATCCTTTACCCTGTGTCAGGTACCAGGCAAGCATGGCTTCGTTACCTTAATATATATATACGTGGCTGCTCATAAAAAAGGTCATTTTAGAACGGACCTCACTGTCGCTACTGGGATTCGCACCTTCGACCTCCGGTTCAAGACACATGTGTCTATCCAAATGTATAATGCTTGACTGAGGTTTCTTGGAAACTTAAACGACATACTGGATAACTGTGTAAGGCACTGAGTGGAAGGGCAGATTGATCCGAATCTACAGTGCCAAGGGAGCGGCGTTCGGAAATTAGCCTTTGTGGTATTAATACCTAGAAATAATTATTGATAAAGCATATGAAAAAAAAAGTGTTTTATTAATGATCATTGTCCTAAACATCGGTCATTTGCTACCACTGTTCGTCACCTTGGGACCATTAATTGTTAATCGTCGTGATAAAACTGAATTACTGTTGAAAGTACAGGACCCTAACAGTGACCCATTGCTATATGTATAGTTCACTGTGGTCAAAGGTAAGTAGCTAATTTCCAGGGAATAATATTGTGTTGCATACTGTCGCGAGACAGTGTAGCCGAAATGAACGCATTGATACAACTGACATACTGTTTTAACGTCGGCCTTAACCTCTCTATCAGCTTCTCTATCAACTTTTCTATCAACCTTTCTATCAACCTTTCTATCAACCTTTCTATCAATCAACCTTTCTATCAACCTTTCTATCAACATTTCTATCAACCTCTCTATCAAGCTCGCTATCAATCTCTCTATTAACCACGCTATCAACCTCGGTATCAACCTCGCTTTCAACCTCGCTATCAACGTCTCTATTAATCACGCTATCAATCTCTCTTATCAACATCCCTATCAACCTCTATGTCAATCTCTCTACCAACCTCGCTATCAATCTCTATATTAACCTCGCTATCAACCTCTATATCAACCTCTATGTCAACCTCTCTACCAACCTCGCTATCAATCTCTCTATTAACCTCGCTATCAACCTCTCTATCAACCTCTCTATTAACCACGATATTGACCTCTCTATCAACCTCTCTATTAACCTGTCTCTTAGGTGTAGTGGTTAGAGCGTCGGCCTCGGGAGAAGGGACATTGGTTCGATCCCAGGTCGGGTCATACTAAATACTTCTGTCCCCCCTTGGCCTTCGGGAATACGGGGATAACAATGCGGCTGAAGCCACGGTGTCAGGATAAAAACAACAGGTAATTGACGAAGAAAAACTGATGTGATATAACTGAAACACTGTTATAAGTGGCATTAAACACCATTCAAACAAATGAACAATGATGAGTGTTTACTTAAGTTTAAGATACAACTCTATGTTCACTTTGACAGCATCAAAATTGATATTTTAAAGAGTAATGGAGGACGATTCTTTGCTTTAGTGTAACATCGTAATATAGTTTCAAAAGTGATAGCCACTCGTGAGTATATACATTTGTTATGTTATAGAAACGATTAACATGTAAACATCGATCTTACAATCCGCACCACAAAATATTTCTGGTCTATTTAATTCCTTGAACCTTTCCCTCAATCTAACACTACTGCAGCAGACGTTTTCGTTTGCGAACATTGGAAAATCACTATTAATAAAAGTTTAATTATTCTATAGAACAATTAAATTTCTTCTGCTGTCTCATTGATTCCTAAAGTAGAATGATTATAATAACACATATGTATGTTTCTTATTCTTTTATTACCTTATTGATATACCTTTTAGGTAGTTATTGCTCATACACAATGTATTTTAACAGAGACAGTGTCTTTTCTAAGAATAAAGTATTGAAAGTATTTAAAATAACACAGGTCTAGAATACAGAAATACATTACTAAGGAGGCGTCATGTAGTAAATAAAAAGAAGATAGGATTGTCTTCGTTTCACACAATGTCTTCAACTCAGCGTTATAAACATAATTCCAATTTTTCCATATAGAGCATTTATCCGCAGACGTTTTGAAAGTAGGCGATTCAAAAGAAGGATTATATTCAATTCACCCAATGTCTTCAATTCAGCGTTGTAAACACAATTCCAGTTTTCTACATGAATATAGAGCATTTATTCGCAGATGTTTTCAAAGCAGACGACTGAAGAATCGCATCAGATTAATGGCTAAGATGATGATTGATGACGATTAAGAAACTGACAGACAGACTTCAGATTATCACGACGGTATACTAGAACACTTGAGTCCATCTGTTGCTTGACCACCGTGTTTGACCACTGACCAAAAGCGTTAACGGCCGTGTCAAATGTCAAAGTCGTTCGGTCATCGGGATATATACGAGTATACTTGAGACACGTCAGACTGATGTACAGTTATATTAACCCTTTCCGTCATATAGACGCTTTATGACGCCTCTGCAGCAGACGGCTTTTTGAAAACATTGTCAAAACGAGCAATTTCTCCTTTTGCCACAATGTTTTCCTCTTTTAGTCATAGGTTATCCATTTAATTCTAGAGATTTTCTATATTTTGACAAAATATGTTCAATGTCGTCTGCTGTAGATTTCTTCTATGAGGGAAAGGGTTAAGACACGTCAGACGAATGTCAGCAATATTTACCCTTTCTCACATACAACAAATCTGCAACAGACGACTTTGAAACATAGCCGT
>JAUELF010000012.1:142003-155125 GCA_031471495.1 Clinocardium nuttallii
TTTGAAATATGTGTTTCCCTGATACAAACATGAGATAAACATTTACATTTGAAATATGTGTTTCCCTGATACAAACATGAGATAAACATTTACATTTGAAATATGTGTTTCCCTGATACAAACAACGTTCCGTCTCTGCTGGAGGCTTACTGAGGAAAAGAGTTGAGGAAATGCTCAAAACAAGCATTTGCTCTCGTTATTATAATGATGTCAAATACACATCAATTACTATGTTTCTATACTTCTATACGTAATACTGTTTTTTATAAATGTTTGAATAGCAGACTACTTTTAATTGATGTACCAACTAACCATCAAAATTCCATGAAAATACCGTGAATAATGAACTCTAAACGATATGTTAATACTATACTTGAAACTTTCCTGATATTTCATTTCCCCAAGGACTTTGAAAGCTTGTGACATCAATAATATCACATGAATTATCCTACAGGGTAAACCGTTGAATAACGTGAATAAGATATCTTACGTGTAATAATGACGTCGGGATCATTGTGTACGGATTGTCCGTCAACTCTGTTTTGAAAACATTGTGGAAAATATTGTAATCTTAACAGACGACTCAATAAATGCCTTACAACTGAAACACGTGGTGGAATTAATTACATATCTTACGTGTATAATGCATGGCGTCATGACGTCGGGGGTTATTGTGTACGGATTGTTTGAGTCGTGAAAACTTTGTGGAAAATACGGTGTGTGATCGCACCAGACGACCCAGTAAATGCCATAACATCGAAGGACGTGATGAAATAAAATAAATAGCTTACGTGTATAGTGCATGACGTCTGAGTTGTTACTCTGGAGCCAGCGAGTGTACGGGTTATCGGAATGGTCGTAATATCCCGGGATGTCATGTATATTCGACATCGCCCGGAGAGCCCCGGTCGTCGTTGTCTCCGCGGATACCGGGCTACATGCAAGTTTACCCGAGGGTAGATCCAAAATGTCCTTTACATTGAAACTACTCGACTTCATAATAAGATTTCCATCCATCTGTGAATTATAAGAAATGTAACACAACTTGACGTAACAATTTTATCAACTTTAACTATTTATTGTAGCTAATAAAAAAAGTGTAATTTAAGTTCAAGAACGTTTATTTTCTCACAAGAGCTACACATATATTTTTTTTAACCGATTGTTCTATGTTACTTAAACTTATCACAATAAATTTGCACCCGCTGTGCACTCGAGTCTAAAGTGGAAAATCGAAAAGTCATTAACACATGGCAATCTGAGAGAGGTTTAAGTTGATAGCTATATTTTACTCGAGTTTTGTTGACATTCTTTAAAACGTACATAATAGAAGGAGGGTTTCGTTATCATCAATTCAGGGTAGTAAAATTATTGTCCGCGAGAGCAAATAGCAATCCGTGACTGTCAACCGCAGTAAACGTTAAGCTCTCACTGATTGGCTGCCAATGGGATTCTATTCTATTGATTCCAAATATGGGCGTTCCGGGTCGGCCTCCTACTGGTTGGCGTTTTCCCTATTACCGATATTTGTGGTGAAGTTGTAAAACCCCTGAACGCACAGTCGGAATTAAAAGCTTTATATCTCATTGAAACTCGCGTCAACGTTTTTATTGGCCCTGGTAATTGTCCAGCGCACTAACAAAGACGTTGGCGTTAAATTAAAACCAAAAGGTTGCCAATTAACGCGTTTAACCGTTTACCCGATACACTATCTCTTGACTCATCCCAATTTGAAAACTCCTAAAATAAGTATTAAAATATAGACAGCCCTGCATGAAACAACATACTTTCGAACAACGGTATAAAAAGTAGAAAAAAAACCCCAAACGTGTACATCTGAAGTAAAGTCACCTTTTTCCAAACGCTGTTTTCAAACGTCGTCTGCCTCGGAGAGTTAACAATCGTTGTATCAGAACAGGGTTCAAAGCTTTCCCACATGAAATATACTTGGAGCAGCCGAATTAAGATCACACATAAATACATAAGGGAACTCTCTCTAATTATATAGTGAATTCTTTATAGCTGATGACGTTGTGGCAAAATGGGAAATTGCTCATCATGAGCAATTGCTCCTTTTGCCACAATGTTTTCAAAAGCCGTCTGCCGAAGATGCGTCCATATGTGTCAGCAGCTTATGGGAAAGGGTTAACTACCTAATTCGGTGGCTCTCCATTACTGTTGTTTCGTGCGACGTCTCCGCGTTTAATTGCGCTCGAGTGTCTCGTGCTCGCCTTCCAAAAACAGTTTTAACAGATTTTCACTTTCAATTCTGACGTTTAACGACATTTGGATGAGCCCCTGTTACACAACGTCGTTTTTCGGCAAACAGACTTCATCAACTACCCACGTGTTTGAGTCCCCCTTAATCCAGTCCATGATACAACACATGTTCAGATGACGACTTTAGAAATATCTTGGCAAAAGTATGAACATTCCAATACATCAAAGATGAATCTTTCAATAGAGTTGCAGAACACTTTGCTAAAAGGAGAAATTGATCATTATGAGCAATTTCTTAAGAGTGCTTCAAAAGTTGTCTGCGACAGAGAGCGTCTATTGGTAAGAGTTAATCCATTCCATGTTACAAAAAAAAAATGCAGATGACGGAATCGAATTTTTTTAAGCAAGAGAATGGACAAATTTAAAAATGAAAAATAAGTTTATGGAGTTGAAACATTGTTACAAAGGGAGAACATGCTCAATATGAGTTAACCCACCAACGTTTTTCGCAAGGCCATATTTTAAAAAGTAATGTGTAAAAAGAAAAGTTGTTTATGTTCAGAATCTTTTTATTTTCAAGAACGCTTATATTTTCAAAAATACGAGACATGAACATACATCCAATTATTTGACGTTATAGTTCTGTACTCTGATGATTTCAAAGCAAACGACTGTGAATAACATAGCAGATACCTTTAAAGCCGAAATCATAGCAAATAATCTATGACGAATTTCAGCATTCGCAGTCATTTAATAGTGTTTGCACTCATTTCATATGATCTGCAATTATAATGAAAGTAATGATACAGATATTCTTCAATGTTATTCACAGATGATCAGTTTTTAATTTGCAATAAGTCATTTTCATTAAATAAATCTACTTGCCCGGAGAACGTTAACTTGAGCTATAGAGTTGCAGTTTCATCTTACATCTTAATTTGTTTCCGACATGCAGACGACTTTTAATATCATTGTGCCTAACTGAGAAATGGCTCATTATTATTGCCAGAAAGTTTTCATTTCCATTCAATAAGTATGCTTATTTGTTATTGAATGTGTCCATAGATTGTCCCATTTATGTTGTCAAAGTCGTCTGCTGTAGATCAGTTGTACGTGGGAAAGGGCTCAATTACGGGGTATTGGATTCCCTGACTTAGCATTATAGTTGTCCTGATATATCGATACAGCACGTTATTAGTGTTTTATTCTGAAGCCACAGCAAATTTCCGAGCATACCATATAAGAAAATAAAATCTAAACATAACCAAGAAAAAGACCCCCCAACATAAACATTTTTTCTTTTTGTCTTTCTCTTTATATATCATATAAGAAAACTTTGCATGTTCTTTATATATTGAAGGAAACAAAGATTACATTTAATTTCATTGTCTATATAAAATGCATTCTCAGTAAGATATCTTTTCAAGTAGTTTAAGAGCAAACAAAGAATGAACAATATTTATTCACTTCATACTCTTGTATCCAAATTGTAACTTGAACAACCCATTTACAACGCTCTTGACCAAACCAACTATAACATATCTACATATCTAACATATCTACACAACCCTTTATAGGCTAAACTATACTTATCAACTAAAAATTACTCTTTCAACTATGTTAACCGCCTCGGGTGCAGAGGATCGCAGGTTCGACCCCCTGCCAGGTTATACGAAAGACATTTAGACGGTAGTATTGACTGCCCTTCTTGAGCCCAGAGTGTCAGAGTTAGCTTTACGATTGACTGGTTGGTGTCAGTGTAAATGGACCAGTAGTACTAGTAACTTAACCAGGAAACGCCGTGATTTAACTGAACAATTGTTGAAAGCGGAGTAAAACATCAATCATTTTAACTATTTTAATGTTGAATTTTAAAATTGACTTTTCTAACAGATCAGAATATTAATTTTGATCTCAACTTAAACATTAACAGCTCATCCTTGATATACACAAATAAACAACCAGGAATGGTTAAGACAATACCACAATGGGAAATAGTAATTCATTATGGGGGGGGGGGGTGTTAAAATGTCTCTGCTTAAATATATACATATACATTAAAAATATGTATTCAAAAGTCGTCTGCTACACACGTATGTGTTGTATTTGGGAAAGTGTTTAAAGATTTCACTGGATGAACGATTGCATGTGCATGGTTAGATGGTTACGGACTATAAAGAGAAAAGGAATCAAACAATTGGTTTGTTTCAAAGTTATCACTTCATCAAACTAAATCAGCCGTCACGCGAAAAACCAACATTATGGCCTCTATGTGTTAGCCTGTCCGCGCAGACTGATCCGGACCGATACATTCCTCCTCAGGGGGATAGAGGTAAAGAGTAATGATTCCTTAAACAGAAAATCCACAGAAGGCGAAAAGTGTCTATCCGGATAAGCCTGCGTGGCATGCTCAATATAGTTGTTTAATTGAGCCGTTTCAGAATTTACGCAATATCATTTCGTTAAACGAATGAATAAACTCCTTTCAGAACAACATCTATAAAAGTCAAACAGCATAAACCTCACCAAAATCAATGACTACAAGAGGTAAAGTAGACACTATGTGTTACATAGCACTTATAATCATAATTAGTACTTGACGAATCGTTTCGATTAGCTATTGTACGCCTGCTGATCACAAATCTACCATGTTTATAGAACTCGAGAACCTTGAGTGCGACATGAAGTGGAACTAGAAGAGGGTGAGACTTAGTTTTAGTTTTGCTACAAAAAGCGCCGTGAAGTGCCCTTAAGTATCCATATACCCGTTGACTGGTTTATTTCAGCTGAAGAGAGGATTCAGTTTTGAAATCAAGTAGATATTTCCTTTTCGAATGATTTGAATTTCTTTGGATGATACGTGTGTATAACTTCGGGAGTTAGGCACTTGCTAAGTGTGAACTATGGGTAAATACAACGGCTTTAGCCCTTTTCAACACATAGACGTTTTCTGACGTCTTTGGAGCAGATAAGTTTTGACACCATTGTGGCAAAAGCAGATATTGTTCGACTCAATTCAATAGTTACACCTTTCATTGGTAGATATTTTCCATATCTTTGCTTAGATGTTTTTAAAGTCGTCTGCTGCAGATTTGTCGTCTGCGGGAAAAGTTTATATACAGTTTGTTTCCCGCTTTCTGCTGGATGTCAGCAAAATGTTTGTGGTTGCCGGGTACCAACACTGCATGTAAGCTGATATTGACAACGTCTTGTCGGTGCACGTGTTTCTTCTAAGCCCCTATACCATAGAGGCATTCTCTTATTTCCGTCAATAATGGACCGGGGACTGAACTCACTACATTATGCGTTTGAAGCATACGTAGTTATTAATGCATAACCAATTAGATTCAAATGGATCAGATATACAAAACAATAACAATAACAATATCTCTAATAGCATTCATAATTGTTATATAACAAAGTGTGTCTTCACATTAACATTGCCCATCTAATGGCAAAAACAACCCTATAGCCCTTATAATTACAATTATATAGCATACATTTTATATAAATTCATATGACGCATCTATGGCAAAATGTAGTGTAAAACCGGTGGAAATAAAAACTTGTATTAATTAATGTTTCAAACAGTGTCTTCGTTTTGGTCTCAAATATCTTTCTTAACTGAAGACAAACCATAGACGTTGAACGAAAAGATGACAAGGATTAACTATAACTGAGTTTACTTTTAATTGTAATTGTAATTTTAATTGTAAATGGTATTCCCTCCGCCCAGATGCCTTCAATGCTGCCTTGTGTCATTTAAAAAAAACACGTTACATACAGCGATTTCAACAGAGAACAACAGAAAAATGCATAAAAACAAAGTGGTATAGCCTTAAAACCAGGTTTTCAATGACTAACCATAAGAACACATGTGATTCAAGGATTCATTTATATTCAAGGTAACTTCCTATGAAGTTTGGTTAGACTCAGTCAAGTCAATATTAAGTTATTGAGCGTAAACGACCCACAAACAAAACCAAGACCACCCGAACATCGGTATCACAACTCTAATAACCAGGTTTCAACCTTCGTTTTGTTGAAAACCTAGTTTTAAACCGATTCAAAAGACCAGCCTTAACTGTTGATCTCGGGCAAACACGTTGACTGTAGGAAGTTTGCCGTACAAGCTGGCCTGTGTTTACTATTGTCTTACACCCTTGCCTAGAAAGGAAACAAATAAGACGTTTTTAGTTAACACATGAAACGTAGAAACACATACATTCTGTTCGTGAACATTAGATTATTACACGATAAAGAGTGTTGCAACTTGATACATTACTAGTATACTAAAGACCAGAATGTATGGTATTCCCCACACTGTTTTCACGCTGTTTATATGTTGTATGCTCGTTGTCAAGATGCTTTCTATATAAAGACATTTTTAACGCGTTGTTTGCATTATGCACAATGAACAGTGCAAATATACACAGTAATGATCAGAGACGCCCAATTTATGAATGATGAGCCGATTAATCCCGAAAATCAAACATATTTTGACGTTTCCCACATAGGATAATTCCACCAGCAGACGACTTTAAAACATATTAAAAATATTGTGGTAGAAGGATAACGTGCTCATTTTATTTTCAAAAACTGTCTGCCTCAGATGCGAAACCAATCATCTACATTGGGTATAGGATCCAATGAAATGTTCGTCTGGCCACGTGACGTGATTTGAGCTCGGGTCATACATTGGGCGCGCTAAAGATCTTTGAAATTGTGTAAGTGGATCAAAATGAGAATTTCTTTTGACAACACTGTGGTAAAATGACTTATCAGATACTAAGTAGTAGATGTTAATATGAAAACTAAATATTTAGCTGATCATAAAACAGTATTCTTTTATGAACGTTTTAAAACGGCGGACCACCGAGTGTCTATGGCCGTTCCGCCTTAAAATCAACATTGTAGACTCATTAAGTATCGACCCGGTTCAGCCTAAGCATGCCGCGTAGGCTAACCCGGACAGACAGTTTTCGTTTCCTGTGGTTGTTCTGTTTTAGGAATTATTTCTATATACCTATATCCCCCTTAAGACGGAATGTGTCGGCCCGGATTAGCCCGCGCGGACTGCACAGGCTGACCTTGATTGATACATTACGCCGAGTCCATAATGTTGGTTTTCTCGTTGAACGGCGAACATTTTGATGCATTCAGTATTTATAGTGTTAGGTCATAACGGTACATCATACTTTTGATCCATTCAGGTCAACATGCAAGTACATCATTGTTCATTTTAACTTTATGACGTGTATCCATGATAAGCATCCGAATCAATGAAGGCAATTTCTTTCTCAAGCATAGGTAATATAATGGTTTAGATAACGAACGAATCAGAAGAAAAATGTAAATGAATTGCAAAGAAAAAAACCTAACCCTTATATCTTCACTAATACGTAACAAGGACCATTAACATATGTATGTGTTATTTTGCTGTTGACACGAAAAACCAGCGAGGTAAACTAAGATAAGACTGTGTATATTTGCAGTCTAGTCTTTGTCAATTTCGTTCGCAGGTACCGCTCTGAAAGGCCCTTCAAAAAATACATAATATTGAGTGGCTATCAAAATTAACATAACGCCTACACTATTGGAGCATGCCGATTCTCTTTCACCAACGTCTTGTAGTACTATGCACCGGTGTACTATGTCTATATTTGCTTATTTCAGATTTGCGTTAATGCATATTACATAAATCAGATAATTACAGTAAAAAAGCACAATGTCGGTCGGTATGTCAATCAACATAAACATTACGAATATGTTAAAAAAGCATGCCGTTTCACTCTAATTAATTAATGTGGTACTCTGTATAAATTTGCTTCTAACCATGTTCTCATTCAAGTCATACATATATGATTCAACGTTGATAGAAGGATAAACGACCAGTCAAAGAGCACAAAGACTGCGAGGATGCCCAGGTTGATCTAGATCTTAACTGATTGCACATGCCTAATGTTTTCTTTTCACCGAATGCCGTTCAACTACTTCATTCTCAAATCGTTTTGATTGTCATTTTAAAAACGAATTCGTCTCTATTACTAGACATAACACATGGACTTTTATCAGGATAGTCTAAACCGCGGTTAAAGGTCGATGTCTCGATTGACAGGAACACGAATTAGCAATCTACCGCATTTAGCAGTACCCTGCATGTAGTCAAAAGCCCATGCAATCCATTTTACCAGTTACCACGGGTTGTTCTATGTGAAACTACTTGAATACACTTACGGAATATTATTTGTTAATTATATTTTAATGTCATTGATAAGAACGCATGGGCAGGGACACGAGAAAACTTATCGGTACCTCTGGAAGACCCAATTTCGATTGGCGCGACCCATTTATAGAGCTCCGGAAGGTATGTCGGTAGCGAGTCAATCCAGGGGTTGTGAATTCGAACTCCAGCTCGGTCAACATTATTTCCGACGCTTGACAAAAGTCAATGCGACCAGTGTTATTCGCTTTCCACCATTCTTTTGGCTAACAGTCGATGTGGAAAAGCAGCCAATTGCTTAGTAAGTGTATTGTCTGGAGTACTGATGTAGGAAAACCAGGAAACACATGGGTAGGTGAACTGGCTGTCGTGATATAACTGAATAATTATTAAAAACTGCGTTAAACCCCAATCATTCAACCAAACAATCCAAACGCGTTTTTTGTTATTTGTTCGTTGCGCTGACACTGTCTTTAGAAGGCTTGAGAGACGTCGCGTTCACGAGCCTTCATCACCATGTAAGCGCAGATAGCCCACTCTAAAACCGTAAAGCCCTATAATGTAAAACCACTTACCGTTTTCGAGTGGTTAGGTAAACATGGGAATACTGCTGCCTCCTTGTTTTAGAGTGTCTGTGGTATTTTACAATTCTACAGGTGATCCATTATCATCGAATACCGGTATAAGTCGGTATAAATCGGTAAATGCACATTAATAACGTACAATAATGTCGGATAAGCCGTTTGTAATTGGATTGCTTTGGATTTCAGCGTGTTAATCACATGTAGAATACTATCTTTCGCTTAAACTATTACTTTTTGATGGCAATTATCGCCTTAGTTCTGACTCCTGCTGTAAAGAATGTGGTTTTCCAGAAGCAATTCTTTGATTTTCAGACCAGGATATTGAATAGCCTAGTACTCGCTATAGTATATCAGTAAACAATCCATACGTAAATACATCGTTTCCCCGTTTGGCAGTACTTCAGTTATGTAACGGCGTATGTCCTGGGTTCATTACCAGTACTACTGGTCCATTTATCCTGACACCAGTCAGTCTGTCGTAATGCTAACCCCACAGCCCTGAGCGCCAAGGAAGGACAGCCATTACTACCATTTTTTGAGTCAATGGTATGACCCGATCGGGGATCCATTCCGCGACACCGCTCACCCGACACGGACGCTCTACCACGAGGTTCCCCGTTTAGCAGTACTTCAGTTATGTAACGGCGTGTCCTGGGTAAATTACGAGTGCTACCGGTATTATTCATCATGACATCGACGCACCAGTCGTAATGCTTTCTCCGCAACCTCGAGCGCCAAACAAGAGTTGTCATTACCATTTTTAAAGGAGATTATATGACCCGATCGGATATCAAACCCTGTCTCTCGATCGGACGCTCTAACTACTATACATCGGGGAGACGGTTCATTACAGAACATACAGAAGAGATGTTGAGCATCTAAAGCAAACGCCTTAAACAGTCGTGGGAATAGGATTCGTAATAATAATATCAAAATAAGTTTAAGTGCAGCAACACCGTTTCCATTCCAACCCTACGCAATCATATAATTTTAGTTTATCATTTTGAAAATGTATATCCAAAGTATTCTCCTGTAGATATGTTGTTGTTAGATTCCTTTATTCAGTAACATTGCATAATATATGTTTTTGGTTTAGAACAGTTACAAGTTAAAAACAGCCAACTCGAAGAACTGCATTTAATAATTTAATATATAGCCCGTGTTTGTTTACATTTGTTATGTTAGTATAAGTCGATCTGTTTTCAAATATTTATATGCTACATACCAGGAAGCGTAGATAACCATTTTTATCTTTACAATGTAATACAAAAATCGTCTGCTGCAGATACGTAAACAAATAAGGCTGCATGTTGGGAAGAGCTTATTTTGACAAAAGTATTTTAAAAAAAATTGAGATTCCCGTAATCGAAACGTAAATGTTCCCGTTTCTCACACGCAATACATCTGCAGCGGACGACTTTGAAAGCATTTAAAAACAAAATATGGAAATTCTCTGTAAGTGAAAGTATAATTATTGACTACAGTTGAAATCATGGTGGTAAATGGGAGAAATTGCTCATTTTGGGCAATTTCTCTGTTGCCCACAATGTTTTCAAACGCCGTCTATACTACTGCAGAGCTGTCGAAAAGAGTCTGTATGCAGAAACGTGTTAGACATATGCACCGATTAGCTCCGTGAACATTATTACTGAATGTTGAGCTAGTTATTTTCCTTTCACGAATAATAAACGTATCGCGCATTTAAAAAATATTTCCACCACAAAAACAAATTTCAGAGATCGCGATTGGATTATTGACGTTTATTTGAGACTTTTCTTCTGGCAGAACTAACCGTAGATCATGTGTGGGCTGTGAAGTATCACACATGTTGATCTATATGATAATTAGTCACAAAATGCTTTACGAATCATCTGGCAAATATCATGGACTTGAATCAGATAACATGCATGCATGTTATATGCACGTACTGAGGTCCTCAGTGCGCTTAGGGCTTAATTTTTCTGGAGCAAATCTCATTTTGTTTTAATATTTTGTTATTTTTTTCCGCCGTTTTCAACATTATTTCATTTGTATCACGAATCCTGGTTAAAGAGGCCAGTACTAGGAACAGCCTATTGATCATGGACACTGCAACCTATAACCATTGCGCCGCGACAGAGGAATGGACCAGGGACGCCTGATTTCAAATCTCCGACGCCTACCACTCGACCACGACGGATTACATATGTTTTCAAATTGTATTACAATCAGACATTCGCTTGAACTTAAAAGTTATTTCAATCACATATTTCATGATATTTGCTTCCGTTGCTGCACGGCACACACCAGACTTCTTATGAAGCAGACGGCTTTGAAAACAGCAACCATCTAGAGTTATCGATTACATTTCAAAACAATGCGTACAAAGGATAAATAGCTCAATATGAGCAAATTTTCTTTTTGTCGCAATGTTTTAAAAAGACGCCTACTACAGATTAGTCAGAACTCGTCTGCATGTGGGAAAGGGTTAAACAAGCTATGCAGGTAATAGACAAACACGATGGGTATGAGGCGCCAGGAGATTCCTTATAAATCCTACAAATCCATTTGTATGACTACCACGCCATGCGAAAATTATGAATATCTTACATCGTACATGCGAGTCGTGGAAGCTCAGTTAAACATAGTTGTACGCGCTGACTATCCGTGGAACTTTCTGTTAGCATAAATGAAAAAAAACCAAACACAGATGTATAATATGGCTAAACACTAGACGTGTAGCCTAGCATATGTTGTACATCCGTCCGTATATTTCATATAGCGGAGATACTGGCGGTGTCACTTTTGTGCGACGTCGCACATCTGTATGAATACAGAAAAGTTCATTGGTCAGAAATCCGAGACATTACACACGGATCTTCTTCTTTCGAAGTGGTACTAATTTCGGATAAACAAATTTACCGATTTTCCATCTTCAAACAGGATTAACTAAAATCCTTTAGTGTATTTTATTTCATTGGATAAACCCTTAAACGATGAAGCAGGATCCTTGCGGAGTTTTGTTTAGATAGGCGAGACCCGAGTTTGTTCTTTCGCCGTAAACATGTGTAAACTTCGGATATACCCAAAAGACGGGTGTCAGTTTTCGGACACTATGCCTTGGACAAACATAATGGAACAAGACAGTCACATCCCAAAAGGAAATGTCTTGACTAATCCCATTAAAATGACAAACAGCGGTAAAGTCATATTATCCTCTGAGTATATATTAATCTTCAAACTCCGTTAAGGAAAACACACTTAAAAGTGTCATCGAGATTGGTTAACATTTGCTCTATGACAGACATGGATACAATTGGAAGGAAGCTTTTTATACTACATGAACACTGCGAACTATGATTGTTTCAGAGAGTCATATGGTTATTGGCCACAATTTCTTCAAAAGGCGCTAGCTGCTAATTTAATAAATACTTCGGAATGTGGGCAAAACACCCATCACTACAACTTCTACCAGTGCTACAATTTGTTAAAACTGTTTATGTTAATATTTCGGTAGTTTATGTTCATAAATACGTAATGATCGCACCACGTACACATTATTTCAGACGATCTCGTGTCATCAGGCTGCCAAAGACAGTATTTAAGGCGATCTTTTGAAAGCGGACTGCTTTACACATTATTTCAGACGATCTCGTGTCACCAGGCTGCCAAAGACATTATTTAAAACGATATGTTGAAGCGGACTGCTTAAAACATTATTTGAAACGATATTTTGACAGCAGGCTGCTTTACACTTTATTTCAGACAATCTCGTGTCACCAGGCTGCCAAAGACAGTATTTAAGACGATATTTTGTAAGCGGACTGCTTTACACATTATTTAAGACGATCTCTTGTAAGCGGACTGCTTTACACATTATTTTAGACGACCTCCTGTCATCATGCAGCCTAATACATTATTTTAGACGATCTCGTGACAGCAGACTGCTTTTCATTTGTTCCGACGATCTCTTGTAAGCAGGTTGCTTTGCATTATTTCAGACGATCTCTTGTAAGCAGGCTGCTTTACACATTATTTCAGACGACCTCCTGTCATCATGCAGCCTAATACATTATTTTAGACGATCTCGTGACAGCAGACTGCTTTTCATTTGTT
>JAUELF010000012.1:184267-194421 GCA_031471495.1 Clinocardium nuttallii
TGTGCCTTGCCCAAGGGCACTCCACCATGACCGAATTGCCGCGACTGGGGATCGAACCAGGGACACCCCGTTTCGAATTCCCTGACGCTATCCACTCGACCACAGCGGATTCCTATGGAGGACAGAGTCAGAAGCCCAAGAAGAGTAAAATCAGGACAATTTATGTCAGACCGCACCACGTAATAGCATGTCCCTAATACGACAATTCTGTCCGTGATCACAATAGCTCCCCTTGAGCACAGTGCCGAGGTGAGCTAAATATCCAACTCTCAATATGTTAACCTTAAGATCTTCCACCATCTAGGCTTCAGTGAACAGCGTATAGATACAGATCAGTCTGATCAAGATCTACACTTTTCAAAAATTACTTACACAAGCTTGCTCGTAGATCCCGTCAACGTAGGAAGATTTTGATAGGATTGAGAATTTGGACAAGATGATCTGAACCTACACTCAAAGGACTAGATAAGAGGGAGAGGTCTTTTCCCCACACTATTTCTATTATCTTCACTGAGACGATTCGTTTGAGTACCCACAACATGAAAAATGCCTCTTATCTAGAGCTCTGCAGTTCACTGATTAAAAATGCAAAGTTGTACGTTTTCACATGCGCTGGCTCAAATGTATGACCATTTCAGTAGCTTCTTTCCACAAAAGACATGTAGATCTCTCAGAATACTGGTTAACCCTTTCCCTCATATACACTTTCTGACGCCTCTGCAGCAGATGGCTTTTTGAAAACATAATAACAAAAGAAGAAATTGCACAAAACGTTCAATTTCTCCTTTTCCCACAATGTTTTCCACTTTTAGTCATAGGTTATCCATTTAATTATAATTTTTTTACATTTTTTGAAAAAATATGTTCAAAGTCATCTGCTGCAGAATTGTCGTATGAGGGAAAGAGTTAAATCTAGTCCTACAGGTTTGTAGCATGTAGTTTCTCTCACAAACTTTAACTCGCTTTGCATTCTTTCAGGGCCTATAGATTAACTTTCAAATCCAATTAGTTACCTAATGTATATATTCTTCATGATTAACAAACTACAGACTTCCAGATTGCATGCACAGTTAGTGCTCTCATGCAATTTCGTTTTTTAGGCAAAGAAGAAAAAAATAAGACAAATAAATTTTAATTCTTTAATAATTAAAGATTTATAATATAGGGAAAACAAAGGAAATAATCTTGACATACTATACAAATTCGAAAAAGATCAACAGTACAATATTTATTGGAAAAAAAATCATACACTTATGTTTGCAAAACAGTAATAAACCCTCTGATATGCATAACTCTGGTAAGTTAATTTGTAGTTTATCCTTAAATCTTTTCCTACATACAGATGCTTCCGCAGCCTGCACAATGTTTTTATTTCTAGTCATACTTTCGTTTACACAAATTTTCAGTATGTTTTCAGTCATCTGCTGCAGATTTGTTTTAGGTGGAAAAGGGTTAACCCATTTCTAATGACTAAAGATACCTGTTTTTCAAATAGGTCAAACCATCATTTACAGTTTGCAATATGTTAATCTATTTTAAGTTCAACAAGTCAACTTTTATGATAAATATTATATTGTGTTCACATAGAAATAGATGGTTAATGAATAGCTATGAGAAAATAAGAGGGAAGAAGGAAAGAGAACCTTTTCTGAAGGTTTTACATTTACCTTAACATTACATTGTTTCAGAAATGCAATAGCTAAGAGTGAAACATTGAATTGGGGCACTGTTTTGTAAGCTTAAGTAATCACCATTATGCCATGAAAAACATGAACCTTCAATTTTACTCAGATATTTGACTGACCCATCATTCTCTTTTATGACATTAAGATTTTCCAATATTGTTACCCATATTGACCTTGACATGATCACAGAATCATGATTTCACCCCCCAAAAAATTAGCTTATTATTAAGTCGCAAAGAGCCAAAACCTTACAAAGTCAGGCAAAGAGGTTACAAACACAAAAATTGATGTCTGGTGAAAGGACGAAATATGAAAAGAACAAAATACAGGGGAGGTAGGTACATGTAAAACTGTTGGGTCAATGGTGATTACCCTTGCTAGGTATTTAACAATGCAACAATGTCCCCCTTTCGGCTGACACAGATCGCTTCATTTTGATAACAATAACTTTCCACAAAGCAAATGAGTTACAGAAAGGAAATAAGAATAAATGTTGGCAGTAAAATCCACATAACGTTCATTGTTATAGTAACTAGTTTAACCAATCTGCGGCTTCTTTCCTAGATCATTTAACCCTTTCCCTATAATAGATGTTTTCTGACGCCTCTGCAGCAGACTGCTTTTTGAAAACATAGTGACAGAAGAAGAAATTGCACAAAACATGCAATTTCTCCTTTTGCCACTTTTAGTCAAAGGTTATCCATTCAATTATAGAGATTTTCTATTATTTGACAAAATATGTTCAAAGTCGTCTGCTGCAGAATTGTCGTATGAGGGAGAGGGTTAATCCTTTCCAAAATACAGCAAATCTGCAGCAGACAACTTTGAAAAGGTTTACTCAAAATCAGGAAACTCTATAATTGGAGGTATAATTACTGAAAAAAGTTGAAAACATTGTGGCAAAAGGAGAAAATTGTTTGTTTAGAGTAATTTCTCTTTTTGTCACAATGTTTTCAAATGTCATCTGCGTCAGATGTGTGGACATACATCTACAGGTTTGAAAGGGTTATGAAATAATTTTGGGAAAGGAAAAGTTACTATTGTTAAGCCATTTCTCCTTTTTCCAAAAATGCTTTCTAATCTAAATAAATGCACCTTACTTTCTTCCACCTTTTCAGATGTTTGACTTGTTAGCTCAGTGAAAGAAATAGAATCTTTAAAAGTAAAAGGACCATGGGAAGCAGAACAGTTTAAAGATAGCAGGGTTACACATGTTTCACTTAACACATGAAGTAATGAAGACAAGTGTGTTTTAGTTAAGAATCCCAGGTGTCATCTTCCAATTATTCCAAGGCAGGCAACACAAAAAAACAATATGGTGGAAAAATGTTGTATGTGAACAAAATACAGCATACTCATAGACTTTGTTTTTGTATAAATGATGAACAAACAATACACATAATAAATACCAATACAATGAAAAAAAATACCAACATAACAGGAACACAAAAAGTAACCCCTTTTCCTATATATACAAAAACCACAAATACACTATAGGAATTTAAAAAAAAAAAAAAAGAAGATCTATGCTAACAAATCTTGCAATATCATTTAACCCTTTTCCACTTGCAAGCACATTTTGATGCATCTGCAGCTGACTTTTGAAAACATTATGGCATTAAGGGAATATCGCTTAAAAGCAATTTCTGGTTTTACCACCATGTTTTCAACTATATTCAATAATTTCTCTTTTTAATTTGCAGAGATTTGTTATATTCTAACCTAGATGTTTCAAAGCCAACTTCTGAAGAGTAACTGTATGTTGGTAGGGGTTTATTTGGAAACTTGAACAATCCCAAAACTACAGATTATATATAGCTTATAGATATCATAATTACTTATGTTCCTTAAAGGACTTTCCTAAATTGAAACCATCTGAAATTGAAAATAATGAACCTTTAAAAAATGAAAGTTATTTTAAGGCAAGGGTAAAAGGAGATTTTTTATATATATATAAGCAATTTCTCCTTTTCCATCATTTTAAGAATGAAGATGTCATCATATCTGAGGAAAAGACCAACCCATTTCTCTTATACAGACAATGCTTGATACCTCTAAAGCAGTCACCTTTTTTTAAAAACATTGAGAGAAAGACAAACACTTTCTGCTCCACTTAAATCATACTGTTAATTTAAAGCTTTCCCACTTAGAGACGCCTTTTTAAACTTCTTCAGCAGATGGCTTTTCAAAACATTGTTACAAAAGAAGAAATTGCTTATGAACAATTTCTCTTTTAACCACAATGTTTCAAATTCTATTTAATGCATATATATACTTTCCTTTATTGAGATGTAGACTAAATCTGTCTATATTTTTATAAGTCATCAGCTGCACGGTTTTTTGTATGAGGGAAAGGCTTAAATAAATTTTAAATGCATTTCTTCAGAGGATTCCAATTGGAAAGCATTTAACCCTTTCCCTAATACGACAATTCTGCAGCAGACGTCTTTGAACATCTTTTGTCAAAAAATAATAAATCTCCTATAATTGAATGGATAAACTATGACAAAAAGTGGAAAACATCGTGGCAAAAGTAGAAATTGCTGATTTTAAACAATTTCTTCATTTGTCACTATGGTTTCCAAAAGTCGTCTGCTGCAGAGGCGGCAGAAAGCATCTATATGAGGGAAAGGGTTAAAATATAAGTTAGTTTTACTTCACTACTTATGTCTTTTGATCTTTCACTCTGCAGGTTTAGGAAAGCAAATTAAATCTCAAGTTGAATTAAATCTTTGCCAAGATCACAATAATATTGTTCAAATGTATCTAAAGACAGATAAAGGAAAACATGCACATAAGAAAAAAAATTACAATATGATGAAGTATTGAAAAGAAAAAAAGATACAAAAAGTACATTGATGGCAGAATAGTTTTCAAATATTTGAGCTTATACATGTGAAAAGGTGCAAGTTGACTTTAGCTTGTTAGAAGATTCTGTAAACTTGTGTATATTCTGATAAGACTGAGCAGATTGGCAAGCTGATATGAACCTACCCTGTTCCGAAAAGTCAACTTATACCTGCATGAACGGAGGCTCATTTGTTCCATCTTTGGTTTGAAGTGAAACCACAAGACTCACAGTAAGCTCTTTATCATGTTTATCAAGCACTGGATGATGCACTGCTTCTCCTAACATCAGTTTGTGTCATGATCTTTTTTAGCCAAGCTCTACAACAACCAACCTTAACCCTTTCCAACAGACAACAAATCTGCATCAGACATCTTTGATTTCAAGTTGTCTGTAGGTTGGAATGAGTAGTCTTTTCAGACCAATGTTACATTTGGATGAAATTGTGCAAACAGATCTGAGCCTTTTGCCAATTTTGTCATAATGAGCAATTTCACCATTTGCCACAATTTTTTCATCATAACTACAATTTCAGTTAAAGAGAATTTCCATATTGCAGATATGTTTTCAAAGAGTTGTGATGCAGATTTGTTGTATGTGGGAAAAGGGGTTAAATATGCATAAGTTGGTATTCCTGTAGCATGGCTCAATCATTATTTCACTACTAGTCACAACAGTTAACAACTCAACAGGAGAGGGTTTTTTACCAGAAAAAACAATCATAGGGGTGATATGTGTAGATTTGTTTGGGCAGTCATGCTGTCAATGACAAAATATCATGTGACTAATCAGCATACAGGGTTTTTTGCACTGATCTTGATCTCCAATAATCACCAAATGCCATGTGGTTGGTTTTCCTGAAGCCATGTTCACCTATCTTTATTATAAGCAATTCAGTCTTTTCCTAACATGTTATTCTTCTCTTTTACTAATCATGAAAATGTAAGTTAATGGAAAGCGGTATAAGAACATCTTAAGATATCATTTATGAGGGACAGGGTTGACATATAAAGAAACACAAACACCATATTTGGATAGAAATTGATTAAAACTTTCCCATACGCAGACATATTTTAAAACATCAGTAGCAGGCAACGTTTGACAAAATCTGGGGCAAAATTGATTGATTCTCAGTCATATCACGGCAGCCAGTTCACATACACATATTTCCTGGTTTTCTCACACCAGTATTCCACAGAATAATCTTCCCAAGCAACTGGCTGCTTTTCCACATAGACTAAGCCCATTGGTGGAAGACGAATGACGCATGTCGCATTGACTTTTGTCGAACGTCGGAAAGAAAGTTGGCCGAGCCAGGATTCGAACTCACAACCCTTGGATTGACAACCCACGTCAGTAACGACGGAGCTACCGGGGCTCGGCCTGTGGCAAGATGAAAAATTACATAAAATGATCAATTTCTTCATTTATTGCTGTTTTAAGTTCTATCAAATAATTATACTTAAATTTAGAGAGAATTTCCACATTTTTGCCTTAACGTTCCCAAAGTCATCTACTGCAGATGTGTTGTATATGGGAAAGGGATAATCCATAAACACAAATAAAGGTTCCATTGAAGTCATTGTCTACAGGCCACCCGGAAAGCTAATTTGTTCAAAAGCAGAAGCACTGCCTAATGCTAAAATACCAAGTAAACCACTAATTTGTTTTTTTTACAATTGGAAAATATATAAAATCTGAACAAATACAACATCCACACAAAGCCTTGAGGAAAAAAAAGAATATCAGTGCCACAAATATATCAATAAATTATGAGCGATATTAAAACTGTACAGAATCTGAATTTATAATAACATATTGCAGTATATTACAGTTGGGGAGTGTAAAAAGAAACATGCTAATGTGTGATCAGTTTTCTCCCTGTTTTCCCCTTACATGTCTGAGAAAAAGTGGTAACATAAAGAATATTCAAACCATTATTTTCGAACAGAGACATTCTTGACAAAATGCTCAAAATCAACAATTTATCTTTCACCAAATTTCAATTGTCTCCAAAAAAAATTTCTTCAGAAAATTCATTTTTAAATCTCAGAACAGGAGACTATATTAATCAGATATCAGGTCAACATTAGATCAAAAGATTGTAAAAGGCAGTAGATACAGCAGTTTTGCACACACAGCTTTTCATATGCAATCATTAGGCGCCAAAGATACAGTAACATTTCTCACACATCAGCTTATAATGAATTTTATGACAAGGAATTTTGAAGAAAAAAATAAAACCTTACAAAAAACTATTTTGGAAAAGAATGTCAAAGGGAAAAGTATTAACCCTTACCTTCATATAGACGCTTTCTGACGCCTCTGCAGCAGACAGCTTTTTGAAAACATAGCGACAAAAGAAGAAATATTGCACCAAATATGCATTTTCTCCTTTTTGCCACAATGTTTTCCACTTTAGGTCATCCATATAATTAAAGAGATTTTCAATTTCTGGAGAAAATATGTTCAAAGTCGTCTGCTGCAGACTTTTTGTATGCGGGAAAGGGCTTACATGTGAGGATGAATGACTTGATACGTAAACACATGAACATAATGAGGTCAACAGTATTTAAAACAAGGAGGTCACATTGCATTAATGACTACTTAAGTAAACTTTCTGACTCTAAAACCTTTTCCCATATACAGACGACTTTTGAAACCATTATGGCAAAAGGTGAAAATGCTCATGATGAGCAATTTCACCATTTGCCTCATGCTTTTACCTATATTCATTTATCACACTTGTATTTATAAAGATGTTATTTTATATTTACTTATGTTTTCAAATTCATCTGCTGCAGGTTTTTTGTATGTAGGAAAGTGTTAAAACCATTTTCTCTCATAGTTAACTAGCTTCTTGTTTTTGAATCGGGTTTAAGAAGCATTATTGGAAAAGAAGCCAGTGCTAGAAGTGTAAAATGGCCTCTTTTTCATCAATGTTTTCATACGTATCAAGGGTGACTTTTGTGCACCATTTAACCATTTACGTAATAAGATTTTTCTACTATAAAAACACTTTAAATAAAAAAAGTCTCATATTCATATAAAATGAAATTATTTGTTTGACACAAAGGAGAAAACAATGTGGTGAAAGAAGAAATAACTTGTTAAAAGCAAATTTTCCTTTTCCCACAATGTTTTAAAATCTGTCCGGTTCAAAGGTTTCTGTATATGGGAAATAGTCAAAATGGAAGAGTGCACAAATATTCTATGAGGGTAAAGATAATTACAATAAAATTATTTAGAAAATTATTAAAAACTCAAAAAAGCAATAACATGTATATGCCATAATCTTTCTTTTAATGAATAATTCCTTTGCTGTTGGTAAATTTATGAGTAGAAAATTGTAATATTAACAACAACAAATCCATCTAGTTTGTAGATCTTAAACTTTTACCTAGAATTGTTTTTTGTTCTATGCTTTGTTCATAACGAATTCATTAATAAATCATTAACAAGGGTGACTAAGATTTTAATCCATTCCCTGATCAATTGAATAATACTAAATTCAATTCCATTTTTGTAATTAGTTTTATGTATAACATTCTTATTTCTTATGATTCATCTTTTCATGTCTTCATTTGTATTGATTGGCACTAGAGGAAATCCAACCATAACGCCTTAGCAACAGTCTGAGATTGAGAACACTTTGCCTTCCTGTTTGCTTATATGTGAAAGAAACATTTAAGAAGCCCAAGACAAACTGAACGTTTGGACAAGATAACATGGCTTTGCAAATGTATATTTTATGAACAGCTGTCAAAAATACCTCAGGATGGGTTTCCTTAAGCACTTCTCTAGTCACTCATATTATTTTATATTCAGAAAATTCTTGAAATGACTCTTGAGGAAATGGTAAGATTTAAAGAAATACATGTACTAGCAAAATCCTTAACCCTTTCCCACCTGTAGCCGCAACTTGACGCAATAGCAGCAGGCGACCTTTGAAAACATTGCGGCCAAAGGAGAAATTGCTCATGATGGGCAATTTCCTCTTTGACCACAATGTTTTCAAATTTTATTTAACAATTAAGCTATCTTTTATAAAGATTTTCAGGTTTTTTCTCACTTTGTTTTCAAAAGTTGTAAGCTGCAGATTTGTTGTATGTGGGAAAGGGTTAACTTCAGACCAACTTGGTCATTTTATGACAATATCTCCACCTCAATTACAATATGATAAGTAGATGATATATAATGTTCTACGTAAATATAGAGTGCAGACAGAACAAATGAAACTTTGGTTCATCTCAGCATATTTCACTGCACACCCAATGTTGACATCTTCCCTGAATTTCCAACCGTCTCATTCAGAGCTCTGCATATGGAGGTGTGTTATATGTTCAAAAATCATTATTTGACCTCCAAAAACCTATGCTGTAGGTACCAAAAAGAATCCTCTCAATCCTCTCAGAGACATGATTCTTTTGGGTACCAACACCATTAGGTTTAAATTAAGAGAGATATAGTGGAGCGACGATCTGTTTACTCCCACCTTTCTAGACATTGTTTAAATATCTTACATGGCCACCAACTTCCTATGTAGATCTTGTCATTTCTTACGATATGTATGAGCGGTACTCTGCAAAAGTACCAACCATAAGGCATTTGCAACAAATGTAGCTCAAGATAGCAAGGGTGTCTAAGCAATCTGCTCTGGTACAACACTGTTAGTTTAGATTCTAAGCATAAATGCACTGGCAGGTATTTTTCCACATAATTACTTAAAGGTTGGTATTCTTGGAGCACTGCTAACATATAAACTCACTCCTGAAGACATTCTAGAAATTTGTTATAAACCTTTTCTTTCATTATCCATATTTGTCCAATTCTTATGATTTCTTCATACAACTCTGTATGTTTTAAACTGCTTCTTTCAAAATCATAATTTGCATTAACAATGTTGTTACTTTTTTGCTCATCATGTATTCATAGCATAGGACTCTAAAATTAACTGCGCTAAACAATGACCAGTAATACACCACAATTGTTTCTATTCTAAAGTGATGTAATTCTGAATAGAAGCATTTATGTTCAAACAAAACTGTTCATGAAAGAAAAGGCTTTAACTTCACCTTTCACAAAAATCTTTTATTGTCTTACACCCATAATGGGGAAGATAGATCTATCAAAGACATTTTACAAAATCTTCTTTATCTCCCATCAATTACCGTCTGTTCCTGAATCAAGTTGCCGTACATTTCCCGACTACGAATGATTCAAAATACGATGCCGCTGTTCTTCATGTTTTGCTGAGGATGTGGAGAGTTGTCATGGACACAAAGGATAAAATTTGAATAATGTATTTAGAGATGTACAAAAATGTTTTTTGTTTATAAAATGAAATTGTTTATCCTAATGGGCACTATACATCCACCACCATTTTTTTATGGACGTCCATATTTCCTACAACCTGCAATGTAGAAAGAATAATCATGGATTATTCACATTCACCATAGATATATGTCAATTTAACCCTTTCCTCATATATATGCTTTTTGATGCCTCTGCAGCAGACTGCTTTTTGATAACATTATGACAAAAGAAACAAGAGGGCCAAGATGGCCCTAAATCGATCACCTGAGTGATAGTAAATTAGCAACAAATATTTTACTGTAAAT